>VYZP01033035.1:0-88570 GCA_013400635.1 Hypocryptadius cinnamomeus
TGCATCTTTCTTCTCTGTCTCTCCTCTCAGAAAAGACATCTCTGGGTTTCAGTAGACAATTTTTTCTTTTAAGTGTTTGTTTATTTGTGGGTTTTCTTGTTCCCCAGTGGGTCTACTTTTGATGGCAAAAAAAACCTATGGCCAGTCCTGGCAGGGTTGGCTGTTGACAAAAATTTACACTGTTTGAAGGCACAATCAGTTTCATTCTCAGGATCTTCCCTGATCCTGAGAAAGGTGAATATTCAGGTCAAATAAAAAGTCCCCTGTCTTCCAGAAATAACCTCTTTACCTCCTAGGTTTATATAATGAATTTTCACAGCTTACCTACTTATTTTCTTGAGGAAGACACACAGTTTGATTGAAACAGAATCATTCCTGAAGGTTAAGTGTAATATTAACTTTTTGCTATCAGCAAATTTGCTTTTCCCAGAGCTAAAATCATGCAGTAGACATTTCCCACTCTGGTATTTCTTCATGGTAGAAATCTCTTAAGACTTCTGTGTAAATTCCTCAGTCATCAGTCATAGGTAGATAGGCTAATTTAGTTTGTATGAATGTGGACATATTTTCCTACATCCTGTCCAAATTCAGATTGATGCCTTGATGTGTGATGGTTGAGAACCTCCACAAGACAAAACTAAATCCTGTCAGGAGAGGAATGCTCACATGTACAGCCCAACAGCTTCTGTTCATTCACTTACTGCAGCAGCTTTTCTTTTTTCCTTCTGTGCTGCAGGAGTTGCCACTGCTGTGTGAACTGCTGTGAACTCTGATACACGATTTCAGGACATTCCTAAAACACTTGAACTTTTCCCAGTTGCAGCCAAGGGAAATAGCTGTCTGCCCTGATATTTCTCTACAGCATCTCTCTACTGTTACATCAAGGAGTGGACATCAGAAATATAGTCAGGTTTCTTGTTTCCTATGTTCATTCCTGCTCTGTTCTACTATCGTATGTTACTGTACCAATAAGATCAGTAGCACAAATCTGTCAGAGGTATGCAATGGTAATTGCTCTTTGTTCTGTTGAGGAAAAATCCCCAACAACACTGCAAAGCTAAATTTCAGGACACCTTGTAGTCTTGTAGATATGGCAGCAGATGTTACAGTGATAGTGTATTTGTCTATATATAGCTCAAAGCACTGGCAAATGAACTGCTTCACAAGGATGGAACTCTGCCTTTGAAGGTATTGGCCTTCTTGTTATCCACAACTTTTTCTCAATTCCATTCAGTAGAACTGGGTCTGATATCATTTGGGATAGTGTAAATCAGAGATCACAAAATTTAATGCAATTTCTGCACCATTTTAAGGTCATGAGTGGACTCTCACCAGAAGAGTTGCTTCTTTTTGGATTTGTTGAGTCACAGTTCTTTTCAGTTTGGTGTTTGGGTACAGTTGATTGTAGTATTTCTTTTTTCCCCCCCTCATTGCATATTAATTGCCTTTTTCTCTTACTTGGCCTTTTCACCGTTCTTCTTTTCTATTGCACAATACCATACTCTAAATCAAAATGGATTGGGTATTCTTTTTCAAGACGATTTTTTAAACACTTTTTTAAAATAGAAGTTTACTTTAGTCAGATTTAAGTAAGTGACTTGAGACTTTACTGAGTAGGACATAAATCCAACAATATATAAATACAGATAAACAGCTTTAAATTATCTATTAATCTTTTTTTTTGGTCTGAAATGCTCTGAAGCTATAAAGAGAAAGATGTAGGAAGACATCTTACCAAGAGTGGACTTTGGGTTTTGTCTTTCTGTCACTTGTTTTTTGTATATTTTTTTCAGAGAATGACATTAGTAACTCCTAACTACCAGCTAAAGCAAATCTGATTTTAAAAGAAAGCACAATACAAAAACTGGGGAGACATGTTTGCTCAGCTGAAATCTAGCAAATAACAGTAGTGCAATTAGAATGAAAGGAGTCTTGGTGAAAAAATAAAGAAGACTTTCTCAGAGCTATTTTAAGATCTTAGGTCATGAGTTAGGTCATGTGCTTCTTAGCATTTGGTGTGGTATCTGAGTAGACCCTCGGATTACAGATCAGGGCAGGTGCAGAAGACTGTGCTATAAATACTTTTTTACTTAAGGAGTTCACTAATTTCTTGAATGACAAACCAAACAGAAACATTAGTTCTGAAGAGGAAAAGTATTAAAATAATTTAAAGCTTAATTTTCCAACAAATCATCCCATAGTTCTTAATTACAAAAGCTAAACTGCTCTCCACCATTACCTAGGAAATGTTACAGAAAACCTTTTACAGGGTTACAGCATGTATTAAGCATGACTGGCATGTTCTGGAGTATTTCTGTACTTGTTTGCTGCCTTCTGAGCTGTGCAGAGAACTCACCATCAGGATTCCTGCCTTCTGGTTTAGGGCCTTCTCTTCCCTTATGGCTGAAGCATAGATGACCAATTTCCCCAAGGGAAATTTACCCTTTTTATGCTTTTTTCAGAAATATTGTCCTTCAATTTTAGTGCAAAGCTCTTGGAGATCCTTACAGGATAAAATACGCTTACTGTACTAGTAAAACCTTCCTGATTTCATCAGTATTATTTTATTTGTTTTTCCAGGTGAATACAGATGTTTTCAATTTCCTACTTTTTGATAATATCCTACACTCCTGTTGTTGGCTCCCTTTGTCCAAAAAGAACATTCCTGTTTTACGAGGGCAGCAGAGGTCTCAGTGACCTTTGAGAAATTGGTTATATTTCATTTATATTTGCCTCCATGTGAGGGAACACTCCACTTTTCAAATGACATACAGGCCTGTGAGTTCACTCTGACTGACCTAACTTGAATCCTTAATAGTCTCTTAGGAGGCATGTTTTATAGAACTGGCAGAACCAGTTGTTAGGTGTCATTTCCTGTATATTCCTTAAAAAAAACCCAAAAAAACAAAAAAAACAAACCCACACAAAAAACCCCAACCCACAAACCAAAACAAAAAGAGACCTAGGAGAAGAAGTAGGTAAAGCAACTCCAAAGGCATGTTTTAAGTTTATCCAAGTGATTATGTCCACCTACCCTTTTGTCTGTTATCAGAATCAGCCCCCTGTGACCAACCCAATCTATGCCCAAAGAGCAGATCCTCCTCAAGACAAATTTCTGCCCATGTCAAGGGATAGATGACATGACAGAAACATCATTATATAAGTCCCAGCCCTACTCTGTACTGTATTGTCAGTAAGCCTGAATTGTGGCATCACCTGCTCACAGAAGGAGTTGTGAATTTCAAAGCCAGGTATCCTTTCTTGGTGCTTTGAGCTTGCTGTCTTGATTTTCTAAAGAGCCCAATTAAACTAACAGAACTCAAAATTAGTTCAGTAGGTACTCCCCAGAAGAAAGTGAAACTACTGCTAGGGTGTTCCTGCACCATTTATTAATGAGGTGGGATGAGATGAGATGCGATGAGTTGAGATGAGATGAGATGAGATAAGATGAGCCATTGTGGTGAAAAACAAGAGGTGACAAGTAACATTAGAGAATTGGTATTATGTCATAAAAACAAAGCTTGTGCTGCCTTCTTTTTTCAATAAGTAAAAATAATTTGCATAGAATCTGTCTTCACATGTCAATTAAAGAGGGAGAGACTATACAAGCTATTTAATTTCTAAACCTATCTTTCTTGGCCAGCTGGAACAGAAGTTTCCAAGTAATTGAAATTGTTAATGAAAGGTACGACAAGCATGTTAACACAGGTCTGTACTTTTCATATTCTCTCCAGGAGAAAAACAAAAACTAAATCACCATCAGCGAGTTCAGCCCCATGCATACAGGTCATCTTGCTATAAACAAAGCTTACTAACTGGACATTTTCATGTAAGTAGAATCTCAAGTTTGTTTGTTTGGTTTTTTTTTCCTGTGGAGGTGATTCCATCCCTCAGGTATTTTTTTTTAAACTTTGAGTTCCTTTCCTTCTGCCTGTATCTCATACTTTCTCCTGTATCCTAGAGGCTCCCATGTCATGGCTAACATTCTTTTAGAAAACTCCAACAGGAGCTGCACAGGCATTCTTTAAAGAGCCTATCAGCACCACTCCCAAACTAGCCAGACAGTTGTTTGTTTAATTTTGCAAGATATTTTCTTTCCCCAAAGTGAGAAGAGCTACCTCAGTGAATTCCCAGCCATGATACTCTATGTTTTTAAGGCATCTTCTGTGGCAGAGGAATATGTTCTCCTAAACTAGGGTTAAAACATACTGATACATTTAACAAAGCAGTCAGGTTGTTGAACAATAGGTAACTAGGTATCTTTTAAATATTCACTGTACTTATCTCAGAAAGGCCCTAATCTGTTCTAATTGACTATAGTGTAAAATCAAGGTAAGTGCAAAGAGAAAAACTACACTTTAGAGTTGGTTGTGACTAAATCTGTAGACTTTTTCAGTACTCGTGTTTTAAAACATTCTGTGGAAGTGCAATGTTTTGCTCAATAATTTTTACTGTTATTGTTGTACTAGTTTGGTTATTAAACCAATGCAGTGAAAAAGGACTGCAGTGATAAATCATCTTTAAGCAGGCATAAGGAAAGCTTCTGACAGTGGACTTCTGCTGCCTAGGAGCAGTACATATGAATCCCCATGCCAAGTTGTGAGCCTCTGAATATCGTATAGTTCCTAGGTTAATTCAGATTATGGCCTTTCTGAGGACTTGGGGACTGTAACTATTGGTCAGAACCCTCATCAGGGGGCTTTGGTATCTTGTAGAGCTGAAGCTTTGTGGTGCAGCTTGTTTAAGCTCTCCAAGGCCTGCTTCGCAAATCTAGCCCTTAACTGCCCTGGTAAGTACCATGGGCCAGAAGTTGTAGGACATTCCCTCCTCCTGCAAAGTAACATCAGCTCAGCTGATCCAGTGACAGCACCAGGGAGGAATTTTCTGCTACAAGTACTGAATGTAGACAAAGGCTGCCTAATTTTCTCTTTGTGTAACCCACATCCTGTGGGACTCATGCACATCCCTGTACTTTCTACACTGTACAAGGGAGTGTGCATCCTGAGGACAACGTGTTGTGTCTTGCTCACTCTGCTGATGAGACTCTGAGAGACATGCCAGAAGTGAATTAAATAGGTCTTCACTTAATTATATGTAATTTTGTTAATTGTCTATCTGCTGCTGTCCCTCGCTGGCATGATGAAAGGGTGCAAGCCACCTCTGTAGCTAAGATTCTCTGCCCCAGCTTTTCCTGGGCTTCATCCCTTGCAGCTCTGGATACCCCCGGCAGGTCATGGCCCCACCACTGTTTCCGCTGAGGGTCGCAGTAGCTCCCGTCCGCCTTTTCTGTTCACTCCTTGCGCCCTTGAGCGTGCAGTACCGAGGCGCGTCTCTCTGCAGCGCCAGGAGCCCCGCCAGGTACTGCTGAGAGAGCGGTGCACTTGGGAAGCTCTGGCAGCCGCTGGCACTTCAGCCCTGCCCCTGCACTGCTCTGGGGATCAGGGTCACACCTCAGCCCCTTCCCCTCGGTCTGGGTCCCGGCGGAAGGCAGCCCTGCCCGGGTCTCGCCGCAAAGCCAGGGCTTCGTGCCCGGCGCTGCACGGGCCGGCGCAGCGCCCCGCCGCCCACATCTGCTGCAGCCTGGCTGTCGAGTAGGGGTGCCCCCTCCTCCTCTCCTCCTCCGGCTGCCGGGGGAAGGTCTCCGAGCGCATTCATTCCGTACGTGCATGCGATTAACCCCTTACTGCCCGTCCTGCGGCCCTCGTGCCCCGCAGCCCCGCCTTCCCCTGCCGCCTGATGCGATCGGCTCCGCCACCCTCCTGCTATAGAACAGATTGATTTCCACGGGTGGGACGGCTCCAGCACGGGGCTGGTATCACCCAGACGCGCTGCCCGCTGCGAGCAGCCTTCGCGCCCGTCTCCTCCGCTCCCCGCGCTCCGGCTTGCTGCCTTTTTTTTTTTTTTTTTTCCTCCTAGGAGTGGCAGCGAAATGTCCCGTCCTGCCTATTTGGAAATGGGAACAAATTGCTCCCCCGCCTTACCTCGCCCATCGCATCCCATATATAGTCATATCTGCGGTCAAATGGCAGGCGGCAGCGAATGGGAAGGCTGTGCCTCCCAAAAAAACCCGGGAGGCAGTGAGAGAGGGAAAGGGGTAGGGACGAAAGGAGGAGGGAGGGAGGGAAGAAAAAAAGCTCTTTCCAAAAAAGTATTGGATGTCTTGAGGAATGCAGTCAGCCCCCTGGGAAAGTACATATCTGTGAGGCGCTCCCTGCCCGCCGCTTGCATTCGGCCGGCACCCCGTCCCGCACGGATCAACCCCGCCGCCCGGCAGCTCCGCTCCGCTCCCCCGGGGGCCTGCGTCCGGACTCGGGGCTGTCCCGCAACTTTTCAAGTTTTTCTTTCGGAAGAAGTTCGCGCGGGGACGCGCCCTAGCCCACCGCCACCATGGATGCCATCAAGAAGAAGATGCAGATGCTGAAGCTGGACAAGGAGAACGCCTTGGACAGAGCCGAGCAAGCCGAAGCGGACAAGAAGGCAGCGGAGGAGAGAAGCAAGCAGGTCTGGACCGAGGGCCCGGGCGCAGCGAGCGCCGGGGCGCAAATCTTTCCAGACTATTCTCTTTTTTTACCTCCTCCTCTCTTCTTCCCCCCTCGCCGTACTTTGTTATATTCCACCCCCGCGCCCCTGCAGAACTGGTTGAACTTTCCCTAAGGCAGAGCTTCAGCCTGGCAGCCGCCGGCTGGAGGTTCCCGAGGGTGCGGCAGGAGGTCCTTCCCCCTTCCCCACCATTCCACCTGGGGAACAGGGCTCAGGGACGGCGTCGTGGCCTCTGTGCCTTTGTCACAGGGGGACGGTTTAGCGAGGCTGCCCGGAACGCCTGGTTAGCACTGGGCAGATGTGCGGCGATTTGGCAAAGGACAGTTAAAGCTGTGTTCGCCCACTCCAGCATCACTCAGCAGATGTGTCCGATACGAACTGCCCTCCCGCCCTTCTCCGGACACATGCCCCACTTTTTTGTCCTTCTCCAAGCCCCCTCCTTTACACCTAGGGCTTCTTGATTCAGGGAGGGGGATGCATTGATTGCACGTTTCTGGGAGATCCTGAGGGAGGAGGGAGAAAGGAAGAGCAATTTTATAAATTAGTTTCAGTTTTCTAAGCCAAGGGAGAAACATATTTGTGTGTTATATTTCCTCTTGTGCACCTAGTTAGAGGATGACATTGTGCAATTGGAAAAGCAATTGCGTGGGACAGAGGATACAAGGGACCAAGTGCTGGAAGAGCTACACAAGTCTGAGGACAGCCTCCTCTCCGCAGAGGAGAATGCTGCCAAGGTATCGTGCCCTTGCTGCAAGCAAAGAGGATCTAACTGTCTCTCCTTCTTTCTCTCTCTGTCTGTCTGTCCTTTTCTGTCTCTTCTGCACTCACACCTCTCCGTTTGCACGATCACGCTGCCTGCTGCACCTTTTCCTGCCTGCCCTCCCCTCTCCACCACTTTCCACCCATATCACAGCTGGAGGACGAGCTGGTGGCTCTACAAAAGAAGCTGAAGGCCACTGAGGATGAGCTGGACAAATACTCCGAGTCCCTCAAAGATGCACAGGAAAAGTTGGAACTGGCTGACAAAAAGGCCACAGATGTAAGTTACTCCCATCCCTTTCACCACAAGCCCGATGGAGAAACCACACACGCCCTCTGCTCAGGACAGCCTGGACTCCTACTCAGCAGCACTGCAAAGCTTTGCTGAAGGCAGGGTCCAGGCATCTCCTGGACAGAGAGGTGGGAAGCACAGCACTGCCTCTCTGCATGAGGTTTGCACACTATCAGAGGTGTCTGATTGTGTTTCTGCTCACTTGATGTGTGCTTTTTATGTGTACTTGCCACTCCACATGTGAAAGTAAAGAAATGGTGATTTATCTATTCAGGTGATGGGTAAAACAACTCAGGGTGGAGCAACACTGTCTTGATAGTGAAGCAGAAGCAGAGAGTTAATAGTGAGATCCAGAAGAGCAAGGGCTGCTAGTTCTGTTTTCAAGAGAGCTGTTCCTAGGTATGCATGTGTTAGAACTGCTGGTAGATACTGGTTTGGCTCACTGGTCCCTGAGATAAAAGGTTCTCTCCTGTTTTTGTTTTTTTTTTCCCCCTTGGAATCAGTGGAACCCCTTCACTTATCAAAGAAAAGTTCCGTCTTGTGTGATGGAAGATTGTCCGGAAGATGATACTTGCTAGTTTTGCAGTTCAGAGGACAGGGATCTTGGGAGCAAGCTGGGAGATATATATAGCTCAGCACTTTATATGGTAATAAGGCAAGAGCTTGTGCCTCTCCCAGGCCTTCATCCCACCCACCTGTCTGTTCCTGACATGCATTTAATGGATCACATACATGGAACCTTAAGAGTCTGTGTAGTTAAGGTCTTGGTCTCTATTGCTGCTGTTGGACAATTCAGTTCTCCTTGAGTGAATCTCAGGTCTGAAATACAGGATTAGATGAAACTACAGTATTTCCAAAGCAATGACCCTCCTTTTCCTATAGCTCAGCTTTAAAAGTCAACCTCAAAGCCAAAATGAAAAGGAGTTGCCACAAATGAAGCAAGCAAAGTATTTCAGGGGGAGGAAGGATACTTTCAGAAGTGGAAATGTTACAAACAACAACTTCGCGTAGAAGACAACATGCTTTTATCTTATTTTACTTCTAAAAGGAATAAAGAAAGAAAAGGTTTAGCTTCAGTATGGCAACTAAGTTATATAGCTTTGAAAGAGAACCCAAGAACTTAACAAACAGAAGTGTTCAAAGGAACAAGGGAGAGGGATCCGTGTATAATGTGGATCAGATGTCTGCTCTGTGCAGGCTGCCATAGGAGAGGCAGCTTCCTAGCAGGACATTTATTTAGCTTGTTCAAAGGACCCGCATATAGATCCAAGGGAGATATTCCTTATATGGAAAAGTATGCAGACTATTTGGAAATAGCTTGCCTTGGATGAAGGCAGGAGAAATGCTACTAGATTCTCTTTCTGAAACTAAGGATCTTCCTAACTGATCCCCATGCCACCTGCCCCTGCTGGAAAACAGTGTTTGGAAGCTAGTTGAGGGCAATTTTATTTGCAGTCTTCCCTGAGGTGGAGGGTAGGAGAGTGTCTGGCTTGTTTTCATCGAGGTAAATGTCTTATTTATTTGTATGCATGGAATATGTCTGACAGTTTAGGGATGTATTTATTTTTTTTGCAATGAAGAGTATATTTGGGGCATTGCAGTAGACCCAGTATTTACCTTATTAGTTTGGATAGTTCCAAGCCTTAGGAAAGGAGCAGAGGCAGGGAGGGAGTGTGGGCTCGCTGGGATGGACTCGCCTTTCACTGGGACGAGAAAATCTTACTTGTCCGGTATGACTCATCTCCCAAAAGCCAGGCACATCCCCAGAGCCACCCCACCTGAGAGGGGGCAGCTGCAGCCCCCTCTCCCCTCCCCGTGTCTCAGGAGCCAGGCCGGGTGCAGCAGCATCTGGCGGGTTCCTCGATGTCATTTTATGACATCGCTCATATGGAGGCGGTTTGCGGGAGGAAAGGTGAGTCTTGACCCCGGGTCCCGTCCGGTTCGGTCCGGTCTGGGGGACCTCGCGTGCTGTGCCGCCAGGCGGCGCTGCTGCCCCGGCACATCCACCGGGCACGGCCGCGCTGCCGGCACGACCGGCCCAGCCCCGGCAGGAGCGCCCCATCCCGGGCCGGACCGGCGCATCCCCGGTCAGGAGCGGCCCATCCCCGGCCACAACCGCCCCAACAGCGGTCGGACCGGGCAAGGGCCGGCCCATTCATTGCCACGACCGGCCCATCCCCGTCCAGTCCCCAGCCAGGACCAGCCCATCCCCAGGACGGCTGGACCATCCTCCGTCCCCGCCCCGCTCCCAGCCCGGTGCCGCAGCCCCGCCCCGGAGCGCTGCGGCGCGGGGGGACTTCCGGGGCTGCGGCGGGCGGAGGGAGGCGGCGCGGGCTGGGCGAGGTGCGGGCATGGCGGCGATGAGCTCGCTCGAGGCCGTGCGCAGGAAGATTCGCAGCCTGCAGGAGCAGGCGGACGCCGCTGAGGAGCGGGCGGGACGGCTGCAGCGGGAGGTGGACCAGGAGCGGGCGTTGAGGGAGGAGGTAGGGCCGCCCCTCGGCCCGGCTTGGGCCCAGGGGTTGGGGGCGCGGGTCTCGGGGCGCGGCTGCCCCGCCTGCCTCCCCGGCCGGCGGAGTGGGAGGCCGCTTCCTTCGCCGCCGTGTCCCACAAGATGGTTGTTACCTGCCGGGCTGACCGCGGGGTCGGCCCGCAGTGCCGTGTTCCCCGGCTCGGTAACCCGAGCGTTGCGTGGGCCGGGCCCAGGTGCAGCGCGCAGGGAGACAGCGCTAGGTGTGCTGGGCAACAGCAAAACCCCGAGCTGGAATGAGGTCGGACTTAGGCGAGATGTTTGAGATTACTTGTTTTGTATTAGGCTATGAGCGAGGTTTTAGGGGATGTTTCTCCCCACAAGTCCTAGTTCTCTTCTCCCATGCAGACGAGTTGATCTGTGTGGGAAGTCAGCATGGCGACTGTTGGGAAGTACGCGAGAGTGCAGCTGAGATGGCCCATAGTACCAGGCAACACCCCGGCAATGCCAGCGCACAGCCCCAGTCGCTGAACATCTGTAGCGTGTTCTGCTTATCACAGCTGCTCGCCTGTGGGGCGAGGGAAAGGAACAGTAGGCTTGGTTTTAGGCAGAGGCAGGATCGGGTGTGAGCAGCACAGGCTTACGTAGCAGAGAGATGTAATTATGGGTGGCAGTCACAATAAAAAAACAAACCTGATAGGGCTGTTCTTTGTCTTATCACTGACCTTTGGGAGTTCCAGCAGCTGTAGCTTAATGTTTCCTGCTGTAAAATGTACAGTGTTCTTTGAGGCAGTTTCAGTGTCTTCAGCGGTTGCATAAAAACAAAGCAAAAGAGCAAAGCTCTTGTGTAGTTTATTATAGTAGAAAAAATGGTGATTATTTGATTTCCTTATAATATGGGCCTTTCTGCACATTCTGGGCAGTAAGTGCAAAGGAAGAGCCTCCTGATTACTTGCAGGTGATCTTCCTTATGGAGAAAAATATGGCCACTTGTGCTTGTGTAACTGTTGCATTCTTGCAGATTACTTAGCGTATCTGTTTGTGTCAGTGAAGAGCCATAAGTCATTTCATATAGGCTTCTGTTTTTAAAAAACTTTTACTTGTTTTCTGAGGTTTGTAGAGTAAAGGACACAAAAATTCCTACTTTCGGTGACACGTATTATTCTGACCAGCATATTAAGGAATTTCTATTGAAAAGGAAAGTTTTACTGTTAACTTTTGTGGTAGAACGAATAGTGCTGGAGGAGTGATTACAGCCTTCTGGTGGAGCCTTCCCTTAAGAGTTCAGCTACATTGCAGTAAGCTTTAGGACCCTAAAGGTTAATGTTTGTCTCTTCCCTGGAGTTGGTTTATGTGGATGATGTGGAATTCTGCAGAGTACGTTTACATGGTATTTAAGTTTTTGTGTGGAGGGGTCAGTGCTGGGATGAAAAAAGGCTGAAGAAACTGAACTCCCAGGCACATGTAGACGTGTGTTTTTTCTACAGTGCTGGCTACAGATGAGGGGTTTTATTGTTGCAGCTGTATTTCTGTGTGCTTGAGGAGGGAGGCTTTGAGAGCACTGCAGCAGGCGAGCTGAGGTGTGAATCTGCTCCTTCCCTCAGTGCCTTACATGTATGGCATGTGACCAGCTAGGGTTGTTAGGTGAGGGGTTTTTTTTTCTTCCTGTGCAAGGTACAAATATGCAAACAACAAAAAAGCTACAGCTGTGGCCAAAACATAGCACAGCCTCCAGGTTTTGGTTGTTATACCAGATTGTTAAAAGTTTCAAGGCTGTGATTAGTAGCCATTCCCTTAAAAAAGAATCTTCTGTTTTTTGAGTACATGCATCTCAAGGGGCTGTTGGAAATCACTTTTTCAAAATGCATTTTTCTACCTCCTTCTGGAAAACAGAATCTCCCTTATAATAATGATAATTAACACCCAGTGGTAACTTATCCATGTCATCACTCATTGTAAAAATATGTGGTGTGTAAGTGCCACAGCAGAAACCAGGGTTATGTTTGCATGGTAGCAGTGGGAGTGCCCCAATGTCACTGGGGTTTTTTCCTTCCTTGCCATATAAGGAGAGAAGTCCTGCTCTGCAGAAGAATAACTGGGGCCATATAAGGCTGATTGGTAAATCCTTAGTGAGTTACTGGAGCAGGAAGTGAAAACTTGAACTTTAGTCACCCTGTGTTTTGAAGCACATTTTATGCTCTTATCATGATGAGGAGTCTTGACATGATAATAATTAACTTGAACATTACAAATTTCCCTAGGGTAGCCTTTATAAAAGGTCATTTTCTTTCTTAAATGTGAAAGTTCAAATTCTTACTGTTTTAAGGCCAGAAGTCCAAAACCAGAGATTTTGAATACTACTGCATGATTACATAGCTAAATGTTTTATATTTGGATTAATGTGGATCTCTAAGGATGAAGTCTCTTCTCCTTCTGATTCTATGTGTTCACTGCCAATGCATATTAATGTTCAAATATATAATTGCTTCCCTGTTCCTGTGTTATTTTCAGTCATTCTACCTGGACATTGTTACTTTTATGTCGAAGGTTGTTTTATTTGTCTGGTCTGTAAGTTATTCTTTCTTGTGTTATGAATAACAAAATCTTTCCTATGGACAACTGTATCCAGCTACATCTGGTTAGAGAAGAAAAACTACCAAACTGGTACTTTTGGTATCTACTTTTGCCAGAGGGTTCGTTTTGCCCTCAACTAGACATCATAGGAAATTCAGATGTGTACTTCCTCACAGATATCAAATACATATCATGTATCTTTTCAATACTAATTAAGTGTTATTCTCTGAAGTAATTAACTTTTTAGAATAGTTACCCTTTTATATATACTTTGTGCTTAATCTAGTTTTGACAGAAAGTAGGTTTAATGATGAGGTTATCACAAGAAGGCTGTTTTAGAACTTACTCTGCAGGTTGGGCCAAGCGTAGGTTTGGAACTGGAATATGTAATAGCTTGTAGTGATAAGAGGCAGATGAGTTGCAGGTGTTGTACAGAAAGTTAAGTGAACATGTAATTCAAGAAATTCAAATTGAGGGGTAGACTGAGGATGGAATTATGGGAGAAAAAAAAAAAAAAGTTGTTAAGTTGTTTTAAGGGATTGCTGCCTGTACTAGGGTCCTTGCTGGTGCCTTTTTTGTCAACTCTTGCACAGCTTGCCTGTAAACAAAACCTCTGGGTATTCAGGCACTTATTAAATGTTCTCAAACTCTCTCTGTGGAAGCTGTCCTGTTGCAAATGCTGGTCCAGGTGTGTTTTTACATGTTTACACTGAACCCTTCTTACGGAACTCAAGGAAATGTCAGGACAATTCTTGCAAAATATGGTGAAAGGTCATAAATAAAGGAATTGGGGTAACAGAAGAATTGAGTAATTAGCTTGTGTTGATTTGATTTAAAAAAGGGAAGGTCTGTAATTAATGTCCGCAAATACAATAACAGAAAATATTTGGGTAATGGTGCATAATTCTTCCTGTGCAGTTCTTTCTAGTACAAATTGTACTGTCCTTGATGTGCTTTGTTGAAAGCAAGCATTAATCACTTTTTTCCTCTGTTAAGCAATAACTTCACAATTCAGTCATGCACATCTCTGTGTATGGACTTTTTAGTGGATGAAGTCAGAAATTACGAAGTGCTGTTAAGTGGCACTAGCAGGTAATGGGGTAACCTTTTACAAGGGAAGATGTGTGCCTTACTATGAATTGATTTCTTTTTCTTCCTGTGCTTAGGCTGAGAGTGAAGTAGCTTCTCTGAACAGACGCATCCAGCTGGTTGAGGAAGAGTTGGATCGGGCTCAGGAGCGCTTGGCCACTGCCCTGCAGAAGCTGGAGGAGGCTGAGAAGGCTGCAGATGAGAGTGAAAGGTGGGTGGAGCCACGCCTGAATGGATTGTTACCCTTATGACAAAGATCATAATTGCCAGGGTGTGGGTTAGGGAAATAAATGAAACCACTCCTAGGTCTCTGAATATGTGTAATCTGCTCTTCCTTTGTGTACATGGACTTCAGTTACAGCTTGTCTGTAGAAATGTCCAAAATATCTGGGCTTGGATTCTTTTTCAGTTGTGAAGTGATTTTTTTCAGTTGCAATTTAAGTGTGGTAGGTTTTTTGATGTATCATGCCACATCCTGGGAAAACTGCTTGGCCCAGCCCAGACTTCTCTTATTGGATGAAAAATCCTTGTGATGCTCTTGTGCTGTTGGGTGATACTTGCTTTCATTGTGGGTGGAGAATACTCACCTAGAGAGTAGCGAAGTGCTGGAAGAGGCTTTGGTTCTCCTGTTGGCAAGATTGGTACATGAAGATGAGCAAAGGAAAGAGACTGATAATTCCTTCAGATGTCCAGAAGTCTGTAGTGTAAGTTGGGAACTCAAGCTTCGTGACTTTGGAAGATCTTCTCTCTTCTTCCAATGGTATTTTATACCTGTGATAGAATTTTTATTGTGAAAGAAACCCACATGTTCTGCATGTGTATTTCTACCTTAATAAGTAAGAATGGAGTCTGTTGAAAAGAAATTTGCCAGAGACTTACAGTGTGTTTTGAAACATTTAAGGTAATTTTATATCAGACATGTGCAACACAGAGTGTTTCTCATTATGAAAGATTTAAATTTTACTTTTAGAGAGGACAGGGAGCTTTTAGGGCTCTGACATGGCAAAACCCAGGGGAGTCTGGCCCATAGACATGATTCTTGTCAGTGCTGCAAGGGTTCTAACGTGCTGTTGATGAGTGTAAAAGCACAGTTACTTTCAGTCTTATTAGGTCTTTAGAAGCAACACCCTTTGTTAACCTTTCTATAAGAGGAGTTTTTCCTGCAATCTCAAATTAAAAAGAATTCTACAGCTGAATTGCAATAAGAGCTAAATAAATCACACTTTTTCTTCCTTCCTATGGCATGTTTTGTTCCTTGAACTTCTGAAATGTAAGTGCACAGGACTAAATCTATGGTGTGAGGACTCATCTGTCTGATGTGTTTCACTCACCTGAATACCACTGTGTGAAAGTCACATACCACAAGTAGTGAGAGCTGGAGATAAACTGGCAAGCCCTGAACCTTGCATTTCCTGTTTTTCACGTTTTTCAGAGGAATGAAGGTCATTGAAAATAGAGCCCAGAAGGATGAAGAGAAGATGGAAATCCAGGAGATCCAGCTTAAAGAGGCTAAGCACATTGCTGAAGAGGCTGACCGCAAGTATGAAGAGGTCAGTTCTTGAGTGCAGGACATCTCTTTCTGAAGCCCAGTAGGCTGTGCCTGTAATTTTTGTTTTTCTCTTTTGCCTTTTAAGTTCAAAAGAACACAAACACCCCTCTTCACAGCTGTGGAAGGAAAATCAGGCACTCAGATACTTCAAGGGACAAGGTGACAGGAGATCTGTGCTTAGATCTTTCACTAAAATGCTTGAGAGTATTCCCTAAGCTCTTAGGGAGAGAAATATTTTTCAGTTGCCTTCTGGTGAATGAAAGGGAGGTCTTGAAAAATGTCAGATAACTAAGTCTCAGATTAATAATGAAGATATCACGTAATCAAAACTCATGTGTTGACCAAAAAATGAAGAGACCTGACCCCCTGATTTGTGGGTTCTAGAAACAGGTGATGTGTAGTGCAGCAACATAATATCCCTGATTGTCCCTTGCCTGTCCCACCTGTAGGTGGCTCGTAAGCTGGTGATCATTGAGAGTGACCTGGAGCGTGCTGAGGAGCGTGCTGAGCTATCAGAAAGGTAAGTGTGGAGCTGCCCTGGGATGTATGTGAGGTGCTAGAAGAGAACTATAACTGCATGAAATGTTGGCAGCACACTCTGTGTTCAGCTCCAAGCTATGTTTTGCTCATGTACTGTAATCGTTGAGATAAATGGTCAGTGCCAAAGTAAACGTGTTCCTATGTGTGTGCGCGTGTTTTGTCACTGCATGCTGTACCTGCACACTGATTTTGTGAATGGCTTTTGTGCATTTCATGTGTTCACTAACAGCCAAGTCCGACAGCTGGAAGAACAGTTAAGAATAATGGATCAAACCTTGAAAGCATTAATGGCTGCAGAGGATAAGGTACTGATACTAATAAACAGTTTTTAGGTTTAACGGCAACCCAAGTGTTTCAGCTTCCGTAGCCAGTTAGCTCACTCAGTAGTAACAACTAAGTCCTTGCTATGCTCTTTACTCTCTCTTTGCATCTCGCTTTGGTGGTTTTCTTTGGTCTCTTTTTTTGTTTATTGATTTTTATCTTTAAAACTGATCTCCTGTGCAGCCAAAAGAAGCTGAACTGTCTCACGTGTAAAAGCTCTGTAAATGTTTCTGTGTAAGCCAAGAGCTGTAGATAAATTTGTGTCTGGTCATTGTCTTAATGTGCACTTGAACTGGTATTCGGCATCACAAAGAGTTGCTTTCAGTCTGTGATGGATCAGCTGCTTTTGAGGCCGTTCTTTTGCCCTGTAATTGTTTTCATTTTTCTCTATCTTTTCCCCCTATTTTCTCCTGTTTCTTTTGCTTGACTGAATCTTCCATCCTCCCCTTTCCTGCCTTACCTCCGAAATAACAGCAAATGTGCTGAGCTTGAAGAGGAGTTGAAAACTGTGACCAACAACCTGAAGTCGCTGGAGGCTCAGGCTGAGAAGGTAGGCTAGAGACTTATGTGAGAATGTGTCCCTTACATTGTCATCTGGCCTATGGGGTTTTCTTTGTATGCCAGTCACTTTGCAGCATTTCTTCATGGCTGTTGTCAATAGAGGCATTTTGATTTACTACTCAATTAATATTTGGCTCCTACTGGAACATAGCATATCTTGCAGTTCCAAATAGGTCAGTATTGTTTGGCCACATGTTCTGTTGACTATTCTGACAGGATTAAGTGTTAATTATAGAATGTCCCTCAAAATAGCATTGTGTACTAACATTAAATTTCTCCAAGAGACATTCCTCTTTGAAACTGTAGTACTAATTTCTTCTCAAAGTTTCCACCATATTGCACTGAAATGTAACTCAAGGGAAGTTTGACTCTTGTAATAAACAATACTACTACAGCCCTCCGAGTGGAATTAATTTTGTTTTACCGATAACAATTTCTTGTGTACAGATAATCTATTACTAAAGTTTCGAATGTGGGGTTTTTTGGGTATATTTAGAATACCCATCTAATACCAATGATCCTTTTTCTAATTACAGTACTCACAGAAAGAGGACAAGTATGAAGAGGAGATTAAAGTTCTGACTGACAAACTGAAGGAGGTAAAATGAGAGCTGTTCTTTGCAACGTATCTTCCAATGCACCTTTGATTCTTTTAGTATAAACTCTACATTGATGCTGTAAGGATGAACATACCATTTTGGAAACAGTTTACTGTTAAATATCTCCCCTAGAAATTCGTTTATATTAGCCTTATTATTTGCCTCTTCTCGCTGTCCTTTTTTCCTCACTTGAATTATTTCTTTTCTGCTCCGAAGTGCTGTGTGTGTTTCCTAACGTAGTGTGTATTTGTCCTAACTTCAGGCTGAGACCCGTGCTGAGTTTGCTGAGAGGTCAGTAACCAAGCTGGAGAAGAGCATTGATGACCTAGAAGGTATGTGGGGCTGTTTTTCTACTTACTGTGGAAATACTTATCTCTTATTCCTCTCTTGTGTGAGGGTTTTTGTTGTGGTTTTTTTATACCCAATTTTACTGGGCTGACTTGTTCTGCTTATATAAATGGGTCTGCCTAAAGAGTAGACAAACTATTTTCTAAATGAAATTTATTGACATCTTAAATGCTTCAGGTGAACAGTGTTTTGCTCTTGCCTGTTGCTTTTTCTCTTATGTTCTCAATACTCCTTCCATTTTTTTGCTTTATACTCTTCTATTTGGAAGTATATAAAAGTTACAGGGTAAATGATCAGATGACAAGTGTTATTACCATCTTAGTAAAGAACCGATGAAGAGTTGCATTATGTTTGCAATACTTAGGAATGTAGCAAGCTAACCTAATTTATTACTTTGATAAATGTAGGTCAGGGCAGGCTTTTTGTGACATAGACCAGTTGCTGGGTTTTGGTATAGCGAATAGATTATATACACAATCAGAAGGACAGCTTATTCCAACTTCAGAGGGTTTGTTTGTAAGGTTTTTGATAAATCTGCCAGAACTGCAGCGGAGTAGTAGAATGTGCTTTCTGCCTCTGGAGAAAACAATTCAGTAGGACTTTGTAATTTGAAATTATATGGAGTTTGCTATTTAGATGCATTACACTAAGTGTAGGATTTGAAGAAGCTAAATTGCATGGTGTGGCAGGCTGGATTCTGCATGAAGGTGATGAAATGCCTAAGTAGCTGCTGAAAATTTATGATCCCTGACTCAGGAAGGAAGCAGAGAAGAAAGATAATTGTTTAGAAGGAACAAAAATTGCTGTAAGAAGCTGAGTTTGACATCACACAAACCAGAGTGGCTTAAAAAAAAAAAAAAGTGGTAGAAAATGGTAACACCCTCTTTGAGCCCCATTTTTGGATCTTTCCTCCCTAGCTCCTATGTCCCCTCTTAATTAAAACAAAAAGCATTAAAACAAAAATCCAGGGCAGTGAAACATGGATTTTTGCTTCTTTTGTACTCTCTTTTCTTGGTTTTCTGTATATCACAGGTTGCCCCATTGGCAGTGCAGTTAATGAACAAAACTGTTTACTATTTTCTTGCATAGAACTGTTCACCATTTTCTTTCTTTTATTCTTCTCTAATTTTGTTTCATTTTGTCTGTCACAACACTTCTTTCTGTGCACTCTTCCCATTTCCTATGGCTTCTGGATGGTATCCCCTTGCCACCACCTTCACCTTCCATCCCATGATCCTGCTGCATTTCCTTGCACACCTCTGCCTTTCCTGGGGGAACATCAGATGAGCTCTATGCTCAGAAACTGAAGTACAAAGCCATCAGTGAGGAGCTGGACCACGCTCTCAATGATATGACTTCCATGTAAATGTCTTCCCAGCTTGTGCCCGCTCCTGCTTCCCTGCCCTCACTGATTGCGCAGTACCAGCCTTGTGAAATGATGCTCCCTGTGTAGTGGGAGATGCTTTCCTTTAGAGAGAATAGGTGTACAAAATACCATGAACAATTGCTTTGCCCTGGCAAAGTGTGGGTGAGTGTTGTGCCAAGCCTGGTAAATACTCATGGTGATTTTGTAAGCTCGTGGTTACTTTCTGATTCTGTGTCTGCAATGCTTGTGTCTTGTGGTTGCCCTTTGTTTGTAGCTCTATGTTTATCCTTTCAGTTCACCTCTGTTCAAACATTATCTACCAGACCATCATGTTTGTTTTACCAAAGAAAATTGCTGTGATACATTTTGCATTCAGAGTGTATTCCTTTGCCTGCTGTCACAGTTTTTGCTCTGGCAAAGTTCCTGCAAAAATGTCAGAGGAATTTAGATTTAGCTGTTTTCTCTATTAATGCCAGTAGAAAGTGTTTATCTAAATTTTCATAACTGCTCTGAAAATTTCAGCTGTTATCACTGAATTACATGTGTGGAAATGGATTTAAAATACCTTGTCTTTTAAACCCATAAAGGCAACAATTGAATTGTAGGTTTCTTCTGCGTATTTTCTGGATAGCAGTAGCAATTTTATTTGAATACACCAAAAATGTGGTAATACCAACTTTAGTCATAAGGAGAAAAATAAAGAGTGGCAGGAAAGTAGGAGAGTCAACAGCTGTAAGGTGTGACTCGTCAGTGCAGTGTTTGGCACAAAGTGACTCTGAGCAGAGGTCAGCTGTGCTACCTCCACCTTCCCATGCATGAGCACTGCAACTGACATGGGAGAGGGGAAGAGCTGTGGCTCTCAAGTGCTTAGGAGGTGCAATGTTTAGTCCCAGCATTCCCTTTTGGAAACCCAGGCATGCTTTCAACAAGACATAAGGTTTGCTTATGTCTTAGAACTTGAAACATATTTTGTTTGCACCCATATTTTAAATGGTTTTTTCTTCTTTTTTTTTTTTTTTTGTCTCCATGTCTGTTCATTACTTTCCTCCTTCTCTCTACCAGCATTTAAGTAGAGGTCTCATGTTGCCTGCTTTGTATGTTTTGATTTTTTGTTTTTAAATTCCTTCCTGACATATGGTTTTGCTTAGTGGCTTATCAAGCAAATGGATTTCTTTTTTCCTCCTCTCTATACAGAGATTACAATATTTCTTCAATTTGGGATATTTCTAAGTGGAAAACAGACTTAAAATTGTAGTCTACTGGTGTATGAGGACATGGCTGTATCATTCCAGTCCCAGCATGGTGTGCTGTTTCTCTAGCATAGTCATCTCAGCATGCTGGGCTCTGCTGTGCCATTGCTGCTTTTTTGAAAGTCTTTACTGCACCTTTTTTCATTTTCTACCTTATCTCACTTTTTCTTTTCATGCAGATAATTTTCTTTGCTTCAGTTCTCCAAAGGCATCTTCATCGGGTTGGATAAAACATCTTTCCAAGCTTTGGATGTTTCATGGGCTCATTGTCCTGTCTTCTAGCTTAGTTGACTCTTCCTCTATCACCTGTCTCAGAACATGCTCTGTTTGTGCTCTGCTGTACAGAAACTACATTTCTCAATGTAAAATAAATATCCCAGCTGTATCCCTTTTGCTATTCCTTTGCCTTTTATTTATTTAAGTAACTATTTAAGTTATTAATAAAATTTGCGCTTTTACGCCATTAGGGATTTCATTTTTTGGTGTTTTCATTTTTAGCTGAAAACACTTTTGCCCGAATGGTGACAATGCCAAGCCAGCAAGTGCAGTGTGTGAAAACTGATCAGTTATTATCTTAGTTTTTCTCAAACTCTGCTGCAGATAAAATGATAAATAGATGTAATAGGAACTCTTCTAGTTGTTATTGTGAGGACAAAATTTGCAAGGACACTACTTCCTTGGGGTCACTTGGTCGTGGGAGCATGGCTGAGGGAGCAGTTACATCCTTGATGTAACCAGATTTTTCACTTTAAAGCCTGAAATCTTTTCCTATCTTTATGCTGAAGACTTCTTATCTTCATTTAAATGTGTTTGTTCATTAACTTATATATTTGAAACAGATTTAAAGCGGTAGCATCAAAAACTTCAAATTCTTTTTTTCAGCCAAAACTAATCCTTGAAATATCTTGCAAAAAAAGTTTTCCTCTTTCACACCTCAGTTATTCAGCGAAGATGATGCTTGCTAACATTTTGGGTTTTTTTACAATATATTTTTCTTGAATGGCATGATAATATTGGAAGTTCATTGGGGAGGGTTTCAGTACCTTTCCACTTGTGCTTAGTTCAGACTTGTGAGTTTGAATTGCAGACTCATGAGAAATGTTTCAAAGCTGGAGTAGGAAAATTCTAGTGATTATGCTATTAATGAAATAACTCTGCTGCAAAGTGGACCAAACATCATGGATTTCAGGTTTCAGCTGATTTGTCACTGTCTGATTAAGGATGAAGCATTAAATACTGACATCTTGTGCTCTTTTTGTATTATTTGCAACTAGGGAGTTTATTGCCTTATTTTAACTTTATTTACATCACAGTTAAAGAAGTTATTTTCCAGTTCACATGAAAGCAAAAACCAGATTGATTTCTGGTGATGCTGTAACTCTATATATTGCTAAAGTTCCTAAGTCACCAAAGCTAAATAAATTGATTATACCATAGCTGAACTGTAGTTTTTAACCTTAAAAAAAATGTAAATGTCTCTTTCTTGTTCAGCTTCAAGATTATTCAACAGTGTAGTCTAAACTAGATTTTCTCCCCTCCTCAAAGTTTGTTTTCCCAATAAGGCTTGTGAATGGATGCATGCCCTTCCTGGCCTGCCATCCTTGGATAACTTTGGTATATCCCAGTTTTCTACCTATGACACATCCTAATTTTGCTGGCTGGGGGGAGAAGCCCAAATACAGGATATATCTCAGCAATCATAGATAGTTCAAGTAATAAAGTTCAGTAACTTACTACTCCTCAACTGACACAGTAAGTGTCTGTGTGTGAAGGGTAACCAGATAGAATGGGATTCATAAACGTTAACCAAATATAATGGGATGAGCATTTGTAAAGTGATTGAGGCTAATAACTTCACAAATGCAGGAGTTAGGGGGAATGTGGTCAAATGTAACTTGTCATCTGAGCCAGAGTAAAATATGCTACAGCGACTCCAGCTTCTTTATCTATTGTGTTTTGGTTCGTTGTTTTAGCAGAGTTTTTTGTCCACTCAATTTCTTGCAATACAGGTGTTTCTTAAGAAAAGTAAACAAAAAAATCAAAATCTATTGTAGGAACCTGTCAATTTTTAAAATAGTGATTTTAAACATCAGTATTAAAATTTTGTCTTTTGTGTCAGTCATACGTGATCAGCTCTGCACTGAGAGATAACACATTGCTGGACAGAGTACTGGAAATGAGCAGTGCAGTGTAGAACCCCAGGTAGCTGCATGCAGAATTCCTGGCTGGTCCTGCTGCTCTGACCTTCACTCCAGGGAGCTGTTGTGGTTCCCTGCTCTGGTATGGTTCAGCCCTCTTGTCACCCTCAGTTGTGGTATTGTACCTGGTTTTGTGCTTGAGGCTTCTTTTCAGGAGTGCAGGGCTGGCTCTGGGCTCTGCTGAGCTTTCTGACTCTGCACAGAGCCAGAACTCCCTGCTCAGCTGCTGGGGCTCCTGCAGAGCCAGCCTCTGCCTCTGGAGCAGATGGACACACGGCCCATGGGGAATCAAGGGCTCACTGTACACTTGGGAAGTGCTTTCCCTGCTTTTCTGCGGGATTTAGTTGTTTTGGAAGTTGAGAAATAATGTAAATCTCTGCCTCAGTCAGAGAGGAGATTTCTGTGATGGTAGTAGGAGTAAGTTCACATGATTCATTTTTGAATAATCACTATATACACTTTGCTAGACAAAGTGTAATTTTAGTTACTCTAAGGCTTTGATGTTTTTTTCCATATATATGTGACATTATCATGGTGAGAGGGACGAGATCCATTTGTTACTGGAGGACCTGCAGGATCAGAGCTGTGAAATGCGCCCTGGCTTTACTGAGCTGGCTGTGGGAGTTTGGGCTAGGGAGGAAGCTGGGAGCAGTTGCTCATCATACAAGCATGTCCTGGAGACCAGCTCGCTGCACAGCTTTGCCTTTGCTGTGTCCAGTGCCTGCAGGGGAAGAGGATTCCTGTGGAAGCTGTTAGGCAGCTTGTGGAAAAGAGTCAGAAACAGTCATTTCCTGTAGGGGAATAATCTGGGATCAAGAGGTCAGGAGTGCAGTTAGGCTGTTGAGAAGAGGATGGACAATTTGAGAACACAAGATAGTCAAAAGCCATTGTGGAACGTTTTTTTCACTCTGCAGAGCAACTCTCACTAAATGTGCTGTCACAACATGGCTGTGGCTGTTCTGTTTCAACACGAATTGTCCTCTCTGTTTGCTGTTTTTGAGCAAAGTGTTCATCCTTCCTTTTCCTTTTCACCAAATGTGAGTCTGTTTTCTTACAAAGTGAAACTTGGCAACTTAAAGGTATCAAAATGTGTGAATTCCAGTAACACCAGTACTATTTACCTATCAAAAATACCATTTCAGCCCATCAGACTTCCTAGGAAAGGAGTATGGGCTGAGTCAGACATGGTGGTAGTTGCCTACTAGCATCTCTCCTGCTGTTACTTATGCTGGCTGTGGTGCAATTGCTTTCTCTCTACTGGTAGCTGAGGTTCCACTACACCTTAAATAGTTTGCAAAGAAAAATGGCACTCATAAAATAAATTCACACACTGTACAGAAGACTAAAGCAAGACATAGTACTTCTAGGAATATAGCTGCAGTTCTTCCATTTCTATTCCAGTTTGTGTCTCACAGCTGTTCCCCACAACAGGATTCTTAGCCAGTTCTTGATATGGTACAATAGCTGTTCCTTGGAGTAGCTATTACTAGAGTTCTAGAAATAGAGGTAAAATGTTTCTATGTTACTGAACTGTCTGTCATGTGACCAGTTTCTTTAGTAACTCTTATTTAACTGTTTTCTCTGTCTAATCTGTCTTCATTCTGCCTCTTTTTTCCCTTCTAACCTGCTTGCTGCCTGTACAGACCAACTCTACCAGCAACTTGAGCAAAACAGTCGCCTAACTAATGAACTAAAGCTGGCATTGAATGAGGATTAAACTTTAGTGTGACTATATTGTTAACTTGTTTGAAAACACCTTCTTCCAAATTTCCTTTAAGAATTAGTCAGTAATTGTAGAAATAAACAAGAAACTTAGAAATTGATTTTTTTTTCTGTTGATTCTGTGGTAAATTAATGAAAGAAATTCTCTTGGGAAAATATGGAAATGCTTCTCCTGGATGAGGCTTTTCATTATGTGTCTGCACACCTATTTTGGAGGAGCACTAAGCTCTTCTGCTGTGCAGTAGCTTCTTTCCACTTAAGTAAAGAGCCTACAGCATTTCACCAACAGTATTCAAAAAGTAACAGCCTGTGTTGCAGAAAGGCACTCCGTTTATCCAACATGAATTGACCTTAAGATTTTTACCACAGTGAGAGAAAAATATTCACTAGAATCCATATATTTGTATTTCAAAACCAACCTAAAGGATACTACAGCTGTTTTGTCTGGAGACTTTGATGAGATAATTTTGCCTTACTATGAATTTGGCTTGTATTTGACATTTTAAAAAAAAGAATGGGAGCTCCATCTGACAATACCCAATCAGTTAAAGGTATGCTTGCATAGTATGAAGTTACTATTACTAGATCCTGGTGGGATGCACCACCAGAACATTATGCTCATTTATTGTATTAACTATGTGTGTTAAGTGATTGTCATATAAAAGTGTGCATGCAACATAAGGCTACTAACTTTGAGTTAATTTATTTTCTAGAAGAAATAAATTTCTCAAAGGTCACTTCACTGAAAACTGTAATAGTTTTAATTTTTTTGTTCTTTGTGTTTTTGAAATCTATGAAACTATTAATTGTATATCTGCAAAGAACTTATTTTCTTTATTGCCTACTTAAAAAAAAAAAAAAGGCCATTTATTATCTCACATGCTTATAAGCAAAGAGCTTCCAGAGCATTGTGTCTCTGTTGGCAGTGCGTTTTCTTAACAAATGCAGCTGTGAACAGTTCTAAACTTGCATTACTTGCTGTTTGTTTTATTAATTTGGAATTCTCTCTAGCTGTGTTATCTGGAAACATTGATATTTATGAGCATGCACATTTCTTAACTTTCTAAACCCTCTGAGAGAAATAATGATTGCATGCCTTCATGTTCAGTGCCTCCAAAGAACTTCTATTCATGTTTTAATTTTCTAATCCCACAACAGAGAAAGTGGCGCATGCCAAAGAAGAAAACCTTAATATGCATCAGATGCTGGATCAAACTTTACTGGAGTTAAACAACATGTGAAAACCTCCTTAGCGGCAACCACACTATTTGTTTGATTATTTTTACACCTGCTTGCCGTGAAGCCCCATAAACATGTCTTTATTTTAGTTTCACCACAGTCACAAGAACATCTGCTAAATTATCAAGCAGGGGTCAGGGAAACACCAAAATGGGCAAGCCATATGCTGGTTAAACGACATTACATTATGGTTTAGACGTGCCATTTCCCAACAAAAATGTTACCTACACTTTGTAGAGAGTTCAGCAATTTGGTATGCTTAGTCTTTGAAGAATCCTGGCTGTGGCAGAAAGTGTCCCACCTCAAGTGCCAACTACAGTTTTTACACAAGAAGAATGATTAATGTTCAAGAGAGATCAGGTGGAAATGGTGCTATTTTGAACAAAAGGTTCTACTTGAAGTCTTTTGTTTGATATCAGACACGTCAGGAGTTGTCCAGCACAGTAATTTATTTTTATCAGAACTTGACTGGTCTGTGAGAATTTGGACTTTCTGTGCCTTCTAATTCAGTAAAACGAGGATATATAAGCAGTGGAGACAAGTGGAGGCTTCTGAAGGTTTTAAATTGTATTCTTGCAACTCAATACAGAAGTGTAGGTCAGCATTTCACCTTGAGTTTTCATTCGATTGTATTTTTCATGTTGAAATGAAAGATTCAATAAATTCAGGACAAAACATTAATTTGGAAGAGATTGTGTTAAAATGTATTTTATTTGTGGGGATTTGGGATAGGGGAGGAATTTTTAAACTGATATTTGCCTCACTTTTTTCACACTTTCTTTGAGCAGTCTTAAAGTATACCTGTATGTAAACATTGTATAATGATATGAAATAAAATGCACATTTTAGGACATTTTTTAAATGTTGTTCTCCTGTGGTTTGTTTTCCATCACATCAGTTTCCTGTGCATCCCTGTGTGAACTCTGCATGTGTGCAGTGTCTCTCATGGTGTGAAACACTGTTAGCACACTGGCTCTGAGTCTGTTCTGTGTTGTTAGGCCCAGGTATGGAAATGTGGTGGTTTGGACAGCTGTGGATCTGCAGCTGCTCAGAGGGGCCCTTTGAGGGCCATACTGCAGGAGCCTGTCCCTGTCACTTGACTGCATGCCCAGGTGTGTGCAGGATGCAATTATCCCCTAGTAGATGGTAGAACTTTCCAGAATTACTCATCATTGACCAAAATGGTTTTGGTAGGACCATTGCAGAGCTCCCGTAGGCCTCTTTAGGAATGAGTCCTGAAGGCCATGCTCTTGGAGACACTATCATCTATTTGTATATCTTGCCTGGTAATATGTGTTAATTTACTTCAGTACAATGATTAACCTTTGAAAATCGTATGTCATGTTCATAAGACATACTTCCACTCAACTTTTCACTACTGGTTGCTAATTTCTAAATATGTAGGTGTCTTTATTTGAATTGTTAGGTCTGTCAATAGGCAGCTTCAGGACTTGAAAAATAATTTTTTTTTCCTTCTTTTTCTGTAGTATATTTCTGAAAGCTGATGTTGTCCATCATTCTAGCAGCAAGGAGCTTGGTGGGAGACAGGTACAGATACTTTCCAGATCACCAAAGAATTTCCATTAGTGGGCCCTTAGCAAGCAACTGAAAACAGATGACTATCAGCCACTGGTGTAAGCTGGTAAAGGGGTAAAGTAATACACAATTTCAGGTTAAGTGTGAATCAGAGAGGGAAGATGTATTGGTACAAGCCTGGCTTTTTTTGATTGTGTTTTAAAGGGAGGAACTTTACAAGCTTTTGTGTAATTAATTGCTGCAAAGTCATCCTAAGTAGAAAGGATGAAATCCCTGGCTTCATGTTTCTCTTGTGTTTTTGGGGAGCAAAATACATGTTACAAGGCTCCTGCAAGGCCTTATCTTGTACTGGAGACTGACAGATAAAATTCCAACGACACAGTGCTGAGGGAAGTTACTCCAATCTCTTGCTCCTTCCTTGCTTAGCACAAGGATGAGGTGTCAGGTAGTTGAGCTCTAAGAGTTCAGGTTCCCATCCGTGTGTGGCTTGCACTGGTACTGCTGGAATCAGGAGGGTTTCCCATAGCAAAGTACTGTGCTGGGAATTGTTTGTGGAGTAGGGCCCAGGGCACCCAGAGAGTCAGAGGTATGTGCAGGAGTAGAACAGAGGAGCTCTTGGCACTGGGCTATGAGTCTTAGACAGCTGAGTGTGCTGCCAGATCCACTGGATTGCTGCTCTGGTCCCTTGGTATGTGCTTGAGTCCTAAACAATGAGTCTGAGTGAGGTCAGACCCTTTGTTTGCTGCTTATATTGCTTTTCAGGAGACCACAAACTGCCTTGTGGTTTGGGGAATCTGAGTTCAACTCTCCCTGTGTGTAAGGATATGAGAAGGCTGTGGTTTTCATATCTCTTAATGGTATCATGTCACCATTAATAGGGCAAGCATGTGCAGGCAAGGAGATAAGAATTAATCTGAAAAAAATCCGTTGGCAGAGTAGACTTCCCCAAAGTGCACTGTTGCAGATGAATCCATAAAGCTTCATAATAGGTAACTAAAAGCTTTCCAGTTTCAAGGAGAAAATTTGCAGCTACTTTGCTATTTTAACTAAAAATTTGTTAAATCACAGAACCCTGCATCATTCAGCATTCCTCAAGATTTATGTCATGTATGTCCTGGTTTGGAGAGTTACTCACCGTTTCTTTTAATGCAAACACATTTGGCACTCTGAAATATATCCTAATTGTGCAGTCATGCTCTGTAATTGTCTGGTTTGGTTTTTGAGCTGACCTCTCTCAATGAAATGAGTAGTTCTGAGATCACCAGAACTGACAAAACCTGCCTTCGTGCAGATTCCTATCTTATGGTTGGCTGTAAACTTGGAATTTATTTTCCAGATATGGAGACATTTGTGTTGTCTCATGCTCCCTCTTGGGATATCTCTGGTACTAAATAATGTACAAGGCCTGCTGCAGGGTGTGCTTTCCTTCCACCATGACTTAATGGTTCCTTATGTTCACAAAACTTGCAGAAAGGTATTTTATCTTTTAGAGTTCTGTGTGGTCAGTCAGTTCAGTCAAGAGTTATTGAATGGGTGAGAGATAAGAAAGAACAGAAACTTTGATTAGGAAACAAGGCTAAAGCAGTAGGCTGCACCTATAGAGCACTGTCTCTCAGCTCTGGATCTGTAAGTATTACGTGTATGAAATGCTACTCAAAATCTGGGTTGTCAAACTTCACTATGCTGTTAATATCACAGGAATATGTATTACACTGGGCTGTCAATGACTGCTGGAATGTTCATTAGTGACAGAAAATGTGATTAGCCAACTAAATTTTAAAATTGGGGAAGGAAATACTCTGCATGATTCAGGACACAGAAAACAGGGTACTTTTTTCCTTCAGGTGTTCCTCTGGGTGGGCTTATTTTAATAATAAAACAGGAACATCAGTGAAAGATTAAGTGGGAGTTGCAGAAAAAAGGTGAAAGGGGAGGAACCAAGAAAAATTATTTTTATTTTCATGGAGGATATTTTGAAAATGCACACAGGAATAGCTCTTTTAATAGAAGGAAGCTGTATAACTTACTGCCTTCAGTGTGTGTTGTGTTCTTTCCAAGGTACAGAGAATCTGTACAAGTTTGCATCATCATCTTGGCTTCAGTAACAAACCCATCTAGTTTTCTGTAAGTCAGAGCCTTGCCAGTTTGTAAGCTGCAGCTGAGAATTGCATAAATGCAGGATGCCCCTCAATGCCAGCAGCTTAGTGAGCAATCTAGATAGTCCAGATGGAAACAATGGGAAACAGAAGCAGATAGAAGTCTTACATACACATAAAACCCCGTCACTCCTTTCCATTTGTTATTTCCTGACTCATAATGCACCAAAATAAAAGGACATTTCATAGTATTTTGGATTTGAGTATTGTGGACCTTAAGGACACCACAGCACTGGCTTCTTTGCTGGTTTGAGGAATAGCTGAATAAAAATTAAACAGCCTCTTTTTCATTAAAAAGATAGAGCAAAGACACACAAAAGCCCCAAGTCCTGCAGACCCAGCTGCAACTGCCAGTACCACATCATAACACACTGACATGCAGGGCTATGAGAACATTTCTCTATTCTTCAAAGCAAAACTATATGGATCATGGGTCTAAAGGGTTGATACATGTTTGAGGCCATGATCCAGCAAAGTATTTTGAATGCCTTCTATTCCAGGGTTTGCCTATGATCTGCTTCTTGGGATTGTTCCTTTCTTTGATGTAGTTTTCATTCTTTGCCCTGAGACAGAAAGAGAAATGTCAAGAATCCGTGTGGTCTGTCAGGCAAAGCTCATGGCAAACAGTGTTTCCTTGGCTAAAACCTGCAAAGTACTACACCTAGTGATAGTTGGCTGTGCCACTGAGGAAAATTATGCAGGTCTGGTGTTCCTACAGTACATTTCATGAAAGAATAATCAGGATGGAGCAACTACAAAGCTCTGGTAAGCTTGTTTTAACTTGGGACACATTGGTATTGATATTGACATGGAGATCTCTGTGAGTTTCCAGTTTAAAAATAGAGCATTTCTTTGCAGGCCCACCGGATAGTTTATGTTTTTCTTGACAAGAATATTACTTGGAGAAATAGCCTGGGAAAATGCTTCAGAATCTTTCCTCTGCTTTCAGGATTATGTTTTTTTGCAGCCAGCAAGGATGAGCCTGCCAGACTTCTTTCTACTTAATCTGGATTGCGGTGCTACTTCCTTATTATTTATTGTACACATGTAGACCATGAAATAGGATAAAAGGGTGATGTAATTTCTGCAGGCTGTCCAGAAGAAAAAAATCTGGAACATGAATTAGGTGAGAAAATAGGAAGGGAAACAAGATGATAGAATTGCACATGGGGGCTAAGGGCCAGTTGGGAGCGTATAAAGAACACAAAGATGATCTTACAGAGGGATGAATCCTCCCCTCTAAATGCTGTGTTGTGCTTTGTCCTGCTCCTACAGCCTCCACGTCTGTTCAGCCACCACATTCCTTTGTCACAGGGGAAGATGTTTGCTAAGGTCTAGGTAACAGGAATTCTTTGTCAACCTTGTCTGGGTTTAAGGTATAGAGGAACTTTTTCTGTAAAAATCCTTTCAGTGGTTCTTGCCACACGCGCAGAATCTGGGTAAAATTTCTCTATGCTAGGACTTCATTATCAATTATCTTAACCAGGAAATTACAACACTTCAGCAAAAAAAAAACCAACCGAAAAAACAAAAAAAAAGCTAACCCACCATTTTTTGCTGCTTGGCAGCAGGTAGCAAATATGCAGCACATGTGTGTGTGCTTTCATTACATTCACATGCTGCTGTATCTGAGAGCAAGGCATTTCCAGGAAATTAACAACTGCTGGGAAGGATTGTGGATACAAGAGACAGTTCTACCAACGACCCAAACTGGCTGTTAGTCCATGGGAGGTGCTCAGTGCTGAGACTTACTGTCATAAATTGGAATGAAAAGCACATGAGCTTATGAGTCTGTGTGCAGGAGATACAGACATTACTGCCATTGTGAGCAATTGAGTTATTGACTCCCCCCTCTGCATCTCCTTCAATTTTTGTGCTGCCAGCAACAGGAACACTACAGCTGGCAAAAGGACTGATAGGAAGGGTTTACTCTAGATCCATTATATTTGTGAATCACAAGCTATTAACAGTTTGGATTTAATTAAAGAAAAATTATAAAATCCAAGTATAAATTGAGTGCAGACCGTGTAGGGATTTGTGCCATTTTAGCTAAATTGTTTTAAAGATCATTTTACCAAACCACCCAGGTGCATACACTGCTTTGGCCATAGCACACATATGGAGTACATACAGCTAAGGCCTGCCTGTTTGACTAAGCCTTAGTCAAACAAACAGTCCCATTAGAGCAAAGTCTCAGTGTTGCAGAATTGAGCTTTAATAGCCATTGCACAATGAGAAGTTCTCTCTTGTGTCAAAGCTGCTATGACATTTGGTATGTAGGTTTAAAAACCAAACAGCTGCCCACAGTGAGCAGTGCAATGTTATATTTCAATTTCTAAAGAAAAAGCTGGTGTTCAGAGGTGCTGAGCGGGGTTTTTTTATCTGAGTAGGATGCCTGCATACTGTATTAAAAAGTGTGAGATGGCAGAAATCCCTTTTCAAACTACTTTAAAGCCAGAAAGCCCTAATATCTGTTTTCTCAGTTCCTCTTTTGCCCAAGTCTGTTTTGCCTGTGAATCAATAATGAAGTGATTGCTCTCTAACATCAGGCATGTCACTTATCAGTTATACATGTATTTCTCAGACAACATGGAGATTTAGCTTTGATTCTATTTCATTTTCCTGGTTGAGAATTCACAGGAACACAACAGCCCACAAAAAAAATGCTTTTTACTCACACCTGTTGGTTCAATTTTCCAGGCACTAAGTCGAGTAGGAACTTGTTAGCTTTCATTACAGCACTTGGAAAAAATGTCGTCATCCACTAAGTAGAGCATAGCCTCCCTCCAGCACCAGCACGCCTTGAGCTTGATTCTCGTCTGATGGATGTGTCCTTATCTTGCTTGTCTTCACACTGCAGATTGCTTTTATTGCTGATGAAAGGACAAAAAGAACCCAAGCTGAGTGGCAGACACTGAGATGAGTGTGCAGGTAGTCAAACTGTTCTACTGAGTAATGTTAATCACACTAGTGTGTGATGTACATTGCTATACACCAGAAAGTACAAATAGCATCTAAAACAAGGAAATGGTCCTGGTTTTGTTCAAAGTAAAAGAAATAAATTGCACTATTTCCAATTCAAGCAGTTGTTGAGTTACTCCAAGTCACAAGAGAGATGAACTGTCTTACACTTAGGGCATATTAGAAAAGTCACTCATCCCAAGAAGTTGTGTTCCCTCAGTAGCAGTTTTTGAAATTTTCTTAGTTGTTTCCCACAGCCCTGCTTTCAAAGGTACAAAAGAAATACATACTTTAGTTTTTGCAAATATTCTATTGCAGTATAAACCTGTGCAAATGTCATTAACTTGATTTATCCTGTATGGAAAGGGAATAAAGTAAAATGCCCGCTTAGCAATTTGTATAGCATATAGTAATTAGACATCTTTAGAGGGGCTCTTTTGAAATATATCTAAGTTTGGGAAGAAAAGTATGAAGCAAAGGAATGGAGTTTGTAGTATTCATGGACTCACTCCCATAAGAATATGCAAGCCCAGTGCCAAATGCCTCCACCCAAATACCCGAGATGTTACTGATTTGATAAGAGTCCTTTTCCTGTTTTTTACTAGCCTGTGCAGTTTCTCAAGCTATCTGTACTCCTTTCCCATGAAGAGCAATTTTAGTGGCACAGAACATGTCTGCAAAGCAAAATGAAGGTGTAGTTGCAGCACAGGAAGGTGAAAGCACATGAGAATGGATGGTCAGAGCAGTAAACATGGAAAATGGGCTGGCAACCAGCCTGCACATATAGATGGGTGAGTATTTGGCATAAACTGCAGAGAACCTTTTGCTTGTGGCAGTAGATGTCAGTAAAAATACATGCTGGGGCTTCAAATAATGTTGAATGGCTTGGAAAAACTGCTAGACTGGGTACTGAGCGAGGTCCAGAGTCTTCTGTCTAGAAGAACAGAGAAGTATATGCAAATCAGGACTGTATTCGTCGGACAGGACATGCCTGAAGATTCATACAGAAAATCCAGAACCACGTTTTTCCTCCTGCTGCTGTATCTGTCCAAGCAAATGTGCCTCTTGTCTTTCTTCCTGACTTGGAGACACCTGCTAGGGAGGTGGCACTTGTTGCTGGCACTTCAGGATGGCTGCATGCAGTTGCCTGGCCCACTTCTTTCACCAGTGTCAGGCTGTCAGAGTCCTCACAGCCACGTCTTTGACTCACAGACTCTGGGACATGTTCATTAATATTTATATTTTGGAGAGAAAGGGTGGAAAGAGAGGTAGTTATCACCTACCTGTGAGGAGCTCTTTCTAGAGCAAGCCAGAAAAGTTTCCCAAGTGCCTGCACATGTAATTCTATCTTTGGGCATATGAGCCTCACAATACCTTGGTAATATGTTTAATCTTTCAGGTGCTTTACACGTTCCACGGCTCTTACTTTGTTTTGAAACAACAAGCTTGAGTCTGAAAAGATACAACTGGAAAGTGAAACTCTCTGATGCTGTGTGGTGCTTCTGGCACTCTGAGTGGTGATGCACACCATCATTTTCCATGGTGTCTTGTACCTCTGCCCAGTGAGTGGGAGAAAAGCTGGAGAGGGTAAAAAGGTTACACACAGCAACTGAATTCTAATGATAAATGTGAGTACATTCTCAGGCACAAAATTGTTCAGTGCTCTCTGTGCTGTTTTCTACCAGAAGGGATTGTTACCTGGAGAATAACTTCAGGAAAAACAGAAAAAAAAAATCTGCATCTTTTGTTTTCTTTGGAGTGAGACTGTATATGTGGTGATTTTCTCTTTTTTCACACTGATGTATTTCACAAATGTTCCTTCACTACATACTTTCAGCTGGTGAAAATAATTTTTCCTCTGGGTCCAAAAAAGTTTCAAGTAGACCCTGAACTAAAACTATGAGAAAATCACCACTGCAAAACTGGAATTTTGAAACCAATATTTTTGCAAAGAAGAAAAATAAGTGTGTGTATCCTTTGGCTGATCTGTAACTGCAGCATGGTCTTTTCAACATTCCTTTTCTTAACATGCAAAATATTTTCCAAACTCCCATCCTGTTTTTTTAGGAACTGTGTCAGACTGCATGCAGCTTCTGAAACTAAGGCAGTGACAGTGTGGCACTATAAAACTTGCATATTCTATTTAATTGAAAGTATATAATGCCCAAATGATACATCCTGAGTACACAGGAAAATTAAGTAAATTAAGTAGAGCTGATGATAAATGTGTTGATCTCACTGTCTGAAGACCCAGTGCTTATAATCCTGCTCTTGGTTCTCTTGTAAGATGTCTTACATACTTAAAGATTTGTTCCTGACTAATGTTTCTCAGCTGACCTTATGGAAAAGACCCAAACCAACCCAAACAACTTGGGGAAGATTTAAATGTTAAACTCAAGCTGTGAGTTTGCCCTTATTTCTGTACCTTTAGGGGGATTGTGCCTGGCTTTATGGCTGGCTCTGACTGTCCTAGCACAGAATGTTACAGGTGCAGATTGGCAGTGCAGCCCTGTTACTGCACTGGTGCACACACTGAGATCATGCTGCTCTTACCTTACTTGAGAAATAATAATACTCTGAGAACTGCTATACTGATCAAAACCAAGCAAAAAAATGTATGTGGGTGAGGAGACTGTAATAACTGAGTTCAGTAACTCTGTGACAACCAAGGAAGCTCCCACTGCTAGCAACTGGTTAAATGGGTGAGGATTTTTACTGCCATCTACTGTGCAAATGCTTCAAGCCAGAGGGAAATAAAAATTCTATCTTGGTTCTCAAATAAATGAAGTTGCTCCTGAAAAGAGAGAGAATGCAGAGCTTGATTTCTCTCTACATATAATATTCTCTTTATTTATCTTCTTTTCTAATTCAGAAATAATTTGGGTCTTTTATTTCCTTCCTGTGCTGATAGTAGAAACATCAGGTTTGATCAATGTGATTGTTATCCCTTCACTCTTTGCATTTTCCATCAACATAAATTTTCCACATATTTATGTACACATAGATAATATTTTTAATTGCTATTTTGCTATTTTTCTTCATTTTATCTAGTACAAACATAAATTATAGTCCTTTTTGACAACTTTAGCTCTTCTCTGTTAATTATATTCCATTAGATTCAACACTTATAGATCCAGAAATCTTTACAGAAGTTAGTCTTTAATTGTTGGAATCCAGTTGGAATAATGGGAATCCATTGGATTAATGGACCATTTCATTGTTTCACAATAAATCAAAAAAAAAAAAAAAAAAAAAAGGAGANTTGCATTTAAATTCATTTTTTCAAAAAAAAAAAAAAAAAAAAAAAAAAAAAAAAGGAGATTCCTTACACTACTACATTCTTCATTTTTAAGAGCCCTTTCCTACACATTCATCCTATAAGCTTCAGTCTGGGTCTGTGGCAGTTACAAATGGTATTTAATAATATGAAAGAGCAGAGATGAGCTCATGAATTCAGGTCTGCCCAGCCCTTTATCAGGGGAATACTGATACTAATAATTTGTTTTCTCTCTTTCAAACCTTACATGTTGTTTGTTAAAAACATTACCCATTTTTTCAATGGAAGGGTTACATTTAGGAGCGTGTCACTGCGGAGTTTGTCAGTGAACTAGAAAAGCAAATGAGATCATCATAGCAAAAATAATGTGATCAAAGTCCAGACCTACAAGCAGGAACAGCCATAATAATATCTGTTATTATTGCTGAGACATCAGAATCCACAAAAGCATTCACAGAAATGGAGGAGGACTGACAGAAGTGATGAATTTGTTTCCAAAATTCCTGATTTCTTTTTTTGCCCCAAGAGTTATGTTTTAGGAAATGTTGATGAAGCCTGACAATTTGCAAATGCCTGATGTTTCCACAAACTGGTGACCATCAGCAGCAGGGTACCTTTTGCTGGTGGGCTACAGCACTGCAGAACAGCACAAAAGCTGCTGCCTACCTTCCTGTGGTTCCCCAGCTCACATCATCACAGTGTTATGAAAAAGCCAGTGAATGCTGTGGCATGCAACTGGAGAGCAAGATAACTGGGAAGGTACAGCAGCACTTTGTTTGAAGATCTTGTATTATTGAGCATTTGGTGTTTGTCTTAGAGGCTCTAAAACCTTAACGGATTCTTGATGGTGAGACTCCAGAGCTGGGCCCAAGTGGAGGAGAGTGAGCACAGCCCTGCCTTGCTGAGAGACCCATTGTCTCACACCATATTTTCTTTATCATCTGAATAAGGCATATCTCAACACAAATCCAGCAAGTGTAGCCTGGCAAGGAGGCAGAGCAAGAGAAATATCTGCTGGTTTACTACTAAACCAACCATGTGGAAATTTTTCCACCATGCCAGAGGGGTCTCCAGAATGATTTTTCTGGTTATGTTACATAAAGAAGATGAGACTCTGTGCCTGTATTTCTGAGTCACTGATGGACAAGAATGGAAGAAAAACATTGTCTTTTTGTTAAATTAGAATTGGATCAGCCTAGTGCTGGCTGTCCTCATTTTCTATTGCTCTCAGTAGAAAAAGAGTAGAAAATCCTCAAAACATTCTAAGCCTGATAGCTCAATTCAAAGTTAGCAAACCCAGCAGTTTAGAGGAAGATAAAACAGGTAAGAGTAGGCCAAGTTTTGCTACTGGACTTAGCACAAAGCTCCTCATTAAGGCAATCAGAGAAAAATGTCAGGCTCTGTTTCTGGCCCATTCAAAAGTGTGTTGTCAAAGAATGTTCATGCTGAGCAGGTTAATGTAGGAATGCAGAGAATCCTGCTGCAAAACGCTTCCAGAAACAGTTTAACACCGTGAAAATGAGTTACAAGAAAGTAAATACGTCATCTTGTACCAGCTGGGTATGAAGTGGTACTGTGATAAGCAATGGCGTTTTATTGAGAAAATGCTAATGAGCAATAAATGCCTGCAGTGACAAGGGTAGCATCTGGTCTGCATTTGACTTCACACATGAAAGCTATTTGGCCTGACTTTCTGCCAAATCCTGCCATTTTTGAGATCATTGGACATGAAGAAGATTGAAATCCCTAGGTTAGCATCTCAAAGAAGTGAGCCACACTTGTAAGCAGAAGTGGGGAGTCTCTCCTTCTAGAACTCTGCATATGCCAGCTGTGCCATCCACACTTTTCTAGGCTGAAACATGACACTACAGCCAGTGCTGGAAGATTAAGCTACTCTAAGTAATTCCTGACAAACCTGGTTCAAATATGGTCATCTTTCAGTTAAAAGGTTTTATCTGGGTGTTAGCCTAGCTTGCTGTACTTCTGCCTGGCATATGTTTAGCAGCAGGCTTTTTTCATTTGATTCTGCAATCGTTTGCTGGGGAGTGCAGAGTTAAGAAATTATTTTGTGGCTTCAAGTATTCTTCACCTTCTCTACCTTTTTCTTATGCATCAGTGCAATGAAAGTGTTGGTTAATACCAGGTTATTTTGTCAGAGCCACATTGTTACTGGTAGGAGTTATAACCTCACCTTCATCAGGAGGAAGAGTGAGTGGTACTGAGCCTGCTTCAAAAACTTTTATTTTCAAATAAATCTTTGGGGAGGATCGACAGGGATTTGGCTCATTTTGTCAAATATCACCTCTGGACACAGCTGGTGGGTTTTGGTGGTTAACTAAAGGAACCAGCTCTAAGTCCCCTGTACTTAATGCTGGTGAGGCCACCTCTCAAGTGCTGTGTCCAGCTCTGTGCCCTTCAAGACAAGAAGACTGAGGTGCTAGAGTGGGTCCTAAGAAGGACAAGGAGATGGGGAAAGGTCTGGAGCACAAGTCTGATGAGATGAGGGAACTGGGGGTGTTTAGCCTGGAGAAAAGGAGATTCTGGGGAGATCTTATTGTCATCTAGAACTCCCTACACCAGGAGGCTGTAGCCAGATGAGGGGTCTGACTTTATTTCCACACCACAAGTGACAGGATGAGAGGACACCATCTTAAGCTACACCAGGGGAGGTTTAGGACGGGCACTAGGAAAAATTTTTTCACTAAAAGAGTGAAATTGGAATGGGTTGACCAGGAAGGTGTTGGGAGTCACCGACCCTGGAGGTGTTCAAGAAAAGACTGGGCGCTTCACTTGGTGCCGTGGTCCAGTTGCTAAGGTGGTGCTCGGTCACGGGCTGGACTCGCTGATCTCAGAGGTCTTCTCCAGCCTCATCGTTCCTGTGATTCCGCTTCTCGCCGTGGCCGGCCAGTCGTGCCGAGCCCGGGGAAGCGGCNCCGCAGAGGGGGCGGCGGGGCCAGGGCGCGGCCCTGGGGCTGGGGGCTGGCGCTGGGACTGGCTCTGGGGGTTCGGGCGGCGCCGGAGGGAGGCGAGTCTGAGAGCGGGCGGGAGGAGAAGCCGCCGTCCCCGCGGGGCTTCGGCGCGGCCGTGGAAAGGAGCAGGGACCTGGTGCGGAGGATCAAGGTGCTGAGGGGGGGACCGCTGGAGGCTGTCGGTGCTGGCGCAGCTTAGGCCAGCTTGATACAGGGGTGTACGGAAGTGTGGCACAGTATGGGGTATCTGAGAACAAGGGGGGGCCTTAAAGGCTGTGGGAAGGAGAGGCAAGAGCCGTCCGAGGGCACTTGGTTCAGCCTGGAGCAGAGACCTCACTGCGGGCTGCAGCTTCCTCGTGAGGGGAAGCGCAGGGGTAGGCAGTGATCTCTGCGTTTCTGTGACTAGGGAATACCAGGAAATTATGCCAGGAGAAGTTTAGGTGGGTTTTAGGAAAAGTTTTTTGCTTCGAGGGCCGTCAGGCACTGAACAGGCTCCCCAGGTAAGTGGTCACGGCTCGCAAGCCTAACAGAACTCCAGGAGTGTTTGAACCACGCTCTCAGGCACAGGGTGGGATTGTTGGAGCTCTCCTGTGCAGGGCCAGGAGTTAGCCTCTAAGATCCTTGTAGGTCCCTTCCGACTCAGGATATTCTGTGATTCTGTTTTAAACGCACGTTGTAGTTACTTCGAAAATCCAGCTGAAGCTTTTTTGAAATCTTGCCTGCCAGTAGGTGATGCAGTTTGCCGGTTGCATATTGACTGTCATGTTTTGTTTCTTTTGCATGTTCTGTTCAGTAATTTAATTGAATTATTAAAGCAAAAATATTACCTTGCTATTCTTGTTAGGTATGTTTTTCCCAATAGCTGAGTTAAAATGTCAGCTTTGCAAAAGCAGTTTGTACCAGTTCAACCAAACTGGTACATAACAAAATTTCAGCTATAATTTGACAACAATACTGAGGTTCATTTGTAGGGGTTTTGTAGCTTTTTCAGTTCAAGGGCTTGGGAGGAGGTGTTTTTTAACTTAAATATCCTTCTAAATGTCTTCTGTCCATTTTGTTTTTTGCAGGATGAAGCAGGAATCCCTGGTATATTAGTTGGAGTTTCTGTAGACGGAAAGGAAGTCTGGTCAGAAGGTTAGTATATGGGAGTAGTAGTTGTGCGTACTGTCAAGAACTGATGAACATTTAAAAAATGAATGATTCAGACAAGCTAATCAGGCTGGGATTTTGTCTACTCGATGTTCCAGCTCTGGACAGTAGCCAGAAATGGGTGCTTAGGGAGTATCAAATGACACCTTCCTTGGTTAACTTCAATCATTTCCAGGAATTGATAATTTGTTAACTTCCAGAATATGCTAGTACATCTCAACAGTTAGATTGGAGAAGCTTTCTTCCATTAATTTTTCAGATTAACCTTTGAATGTATTCTGGGCATAGAGCTGTACAGTGGTCTGGTAGCACTGTATGTAGCAGGTAAAGAACTGTTCTCCCCACAGGAACTTCCTTAGTAGTCAAAGGAATAAGAGCTCACATTTGGTGGCCTGTCTCCTGTTTGTGGGCTGAGGTGTGGCTTTACTGGGAAGGTACTGGGATTTAACAGGTGTTATCCTTTCAGAAAGGTGTTTTTACTGAGGGGAACAGCATCTGCATTAACAACCACCAGGCACTTGAGCAGCAACTATATAAGAGAAAGGGTCTTGGGCAAATGGCATGTCATCTCTTTTATTTCTTGTACTTTGTCAAGGTTTGGGGTTTTTCCCTGAGCAGTTCCTTGTTAGACTACAGTTTTATAGAGACAGAGGTGTGTTGCCTGCAGGCCTTTCTTGTACTGCAAACTGCAAATATGTCATTGCTGCATTTTCTTGCTTTTATGCTGCAACATCACTTGCACTTTCTTCAAACCTCGCTCAAACTGAAGACTAGTTCGGCAGCTTGATAATACTTTACTAATTCCAGTTCTTGCTACCAGACTTGTGGGTTGGTTACATAGGAAAACACTGTTACAGAGACTGTTAAGCTGTATTTTAATTGAAGTCATGCTGAGTGATGTTGAAACATAGTAACACCTCAGTTCTGTGAAACCTTACAGCTTAGGTAATTGGTCTGAATTTGAGAGTGATTTCCTCTCTCTGTTTCTGCATTGATAAAATAAGACCCTTTACTGCTTCAGTCATTAATTCAGAACAGTAAAAGGAGTGTTTATGACTGTTGGTCCATTATTTTAGAGTGTAGATTTTGGTCTCTTTGGGTTTTGTACACTGAATATTTGACCTCAGGAGTGTAAATTTTGTCTTAATCTTTAATCTCATTTATCATTATGTTTGTTGTAGTCTTAATCAGCAATTTGAGATGCCATTGTCTAATCCTATGGGCTCTGATTAACTGCTACTACTACAGTAAAATGTTACTGACCGAATTGAAGCAGGGGCTGGGACAGTCCAATGCTTCATATCCCAGTTTAGCTGGAGGAAAAATATTTTAAAGAGCCAGTAAGTCTAATTGATTGCATGTAATTAATTCAGCATGTCTCTGTGCAAAGGACTGAGTAGAGTGTTTTTATTTCCTGGCAGGTTTGGGCTATGCTGACGTAGAGAACCGGGTGGTCTGCAAGCCAGAGACCATCATGCGCATCGCCAGCATCAGCAAGTGTCTCACAATGATGGCTGTTGCTAAACTGTGGGAAGAGGGGAAACTGGATTTAGATGCTCCAGTGCAGAAATATGTCCCTGAATTTCCAGAAAAGGTCTACGAGGGTGAAAAGGTATGTAACTGTTTGTTGGTAAGAGTTTTTAAAAATTTTTGGTCCTGTCACTACATAGCTGTGCACAGGTGCCTGATCTGGACTTATTCCTACAAAACACTCAAAATCATTTAGAGAAGTACTGATGTTTCTTGCTCAAAGAAGCTATTTGGATCTTCACTTTTATATAAAGTGTATAGTATCCACATACATATATTTTTTAATCCTGTGTTTAATATGTGATATTTAAAAGGTCTTGCACCTTTATCTCTTCTTTGTCATGGTGAATTTTACTTTTTTGGTGATTTATTTTTTGTCTTTTAATGAAGAGAGCTCACATTATCCTGTCTACCTAGGTCACTATTACCACAAGACAGTTAGTTTCACACTTGAGTGGGATTCGTCACTATGAAAAAGATATTACAAAAGTAAAAGAAGAAAAGGAAAAGGCAAACAGAGCACTTAAACAAACAAAATCCCATCAGGATAAAGAACAAAAAGCAAAAGAAGGTAAAGGGACTGAAAACACTGATTGTGTCAAACAGAAGAAAGGACATAATAGTGAGACAAAGAGCCGAAATTCAAAGCCTGGCAGGAACGAGTTTGAACAGGAAGAATATTATTTGAAGGAAAAATTTGAAAGTGTGATTGAGTCACTGAAGATATTTAAAAATGATCCCTTATTCTTTAAACCAGGTGAGTTTCTACTAATGTAGACTAAAATATGCTCCTCTGGTGAGAGTTTTGTTTTGAACAGTTTTACATGTAATGATGATAGTAAAGTCCAGGGGAGAGGGTTTGTGTGGGGGTTTTGGTTTGTTCTGCTTCCCTCCCTTTTTTTTTTTCCTTCATGTGTTCCATTAAAAGCTCAACAGAGAAGTATTTGGTCTGTTCTGCACAAACCATCTGGTCATGTAATATTTATGTATAAGATTTTTCTCCCAGGAGCAGTAAGTAATGCAGTAAGTGCTCTGAAACATACCAGTCAGTGGATTTATAAATGATGAAGCAGAAGATAATTCTGGTAAAAAATTTGTATCTATAAAGTATTTTGTAAGCAAATACCAACTTGCTGTAGTCATGTTCTGGGCCTTCTAGATAGGAACCAAAAGCAAAAAATTTTACTGAGGCACTAAATCAGACCTAAAAAAATCTACAACAAAACCATAGGATCACAAAATTACTGAAGTAATTTATTTTCGGGATTATTTAAATTAAGTCTAGAGAAGACTTTGAGGAACTTCAGGTGTAAGTTTTAAATGAGTGAGGTTAAGGTAAATGATATGCATTGCTGATAATCAGTAAATAATGTGCATTTAAGGGGAGAGGGGTAGAAAGAGGGTGAAGTTAAACACTCACCGTCTTGGACAGCTCACTTCACATAAGAGATCTGTCTCAACTGTAGGCACTTTAGCAGTTGCTCAATATGTAAATGTTTCATAGAAGGCATTAGCACAAGGATGAAATTTTAAAAAAATGAAATATTGTTTTGTAAATAAATTCAGTTGTCTTAAATAATATGCATGCTTGTGTTCATATAATCTTTTGGGATATTCTAGAACTAGAAACACTGTGCTGAAAGTGAATACACTTGAAAAATGTGAGTATTGCTGTTGTTTTCCCTTCTCCAGGGTGTGGACACACAAAAAGTCACAGTAGCTGAGCATCTTTTAAGCAGTAATTTTATGGCTTGTGTCAGCTTTCCAAATCCAGACATCCTTGTTAGACCTGATGTGCTGAATCTCCTGGAAAGGATGTTAAATGTCAGTGTTGACACCTTGGCATGAAACCTGACTGTACATAGACATCCCTGGAAGATTTTAGTGCTGTTCTCTTAGCAGGATGTGTGTCTGCTGCAGTACAGAATTTCCTAGGCCTAGGATCAACAAAGGTTGATTATTAATTGCTATATATATAGTTTTATTTGCACATTTAAGTATCCATTTCCATTTAAGTATCATGGAATTAACGTGGGCTTTTTCCCTTTCTCACTGTGTTTCTTCAAGGTAGTCAGTTCTTGTACTCAACGTATGGCTTTACTCTCTTAAGTGCTGTTGTGGAGAGAGCTTCAGGACAAAAATTTACAGATTATATGCTGAAAATGTTTCGTGATTTGGATATGCTGTCAACTGTCCTAGATGACAATGAAGCAATGATATATAACAGAGCAAGGTAAACAGGGGTGGAACTCTTCTTTTTCCACAACAACTGTTGCCCTTTCAATTAAGACAGCTGAATTAAGAATGTGTGATTTTTCTTTTCCCAGGCATTTAAATGAAGTGTTGTATGTGACCTCAACATTACTCATGTAGCTGGTTCCAATGCCATGGTATAGGTTCTGTAATTAGCATGTAAAATTACAGAATAAGAAATAAATATTTCTTGTTCTAAGTGTGAATATGGGAGGTGAGGGAAGTAATAGGGATGACTTCAAAGTTTACATTTACTTTGGGTACAAGTAAGCACATAAATGCAAATAAAATAAGGAGTAACTAGGAAATTATGTTGGAATATATAGTTACCTTAGTTTGCTTAATATACTGGCATTTAAAGGGTTCCAAGGAATTGCAATAGTCTCACAGTAACACAAGGTTTTCATAAATCTAATTTCAGTATGAATGTTGACCAGAATTAAAATTCTGTTTAACATGAATTTATTTTTAAAATTAATTAAACATAGGGAAAAAAAACCAACACCCCCAGCCCCCCACTCCTACAAAAACAAAACAACAAGCTGAGAGAAATTTATGTACCTGGATAATCCATTCCAATACAGTGGATCAGGCTAGGGTTTCTTGTCTTATTTTATTGAATTTCCTGTCTGGGCTCAGAAATTGATTATTGACTCCCCTGTTAAATTTTGGTGTAGGACAAGAATTCTGTTGAATGACAAAGCAGGTTTTAGTAACAGTCTCATGAAAATGAGACTCAGACTTTTTAAAAGTTTGGCTTCTAAAATGCTCTCAAAGAATGATGAACATGTTGAAGCTGAGGTTTATACTAAGTACAGGTATGTATTGCAAGTGTGTGTGCACAGCTTCACTGCTCTATTCTAAGATGCTTTGTACTGGTTTTTAGTTTGCTTGCAAAATTTCAGAGGCTCTCTGGCTGTAGGATCAGAGGCTCATCTGGATGATGGTGATGTTCTCATAAATTATCAACCTTGTACAGTCAAGGTTTTTTAGAACACGTGTATGTTCATCCTTTTATAAACTGAAATATGGGAGTGATCAAAGAATTGGGAGAGATGCTCTTCTGGGAGTTTTTTATAGGTACTTACTGTTAAGTAAAACTGAGATGGTGATGGGTTCACTTCCACAAATTGGAGCTTGATGCCTCAAAATAGAATGTATTGACATGTTGATGTTTGTTTCATGGTTTGGTTATACTATATTTATCTAACAGGAAAATGCTTAAAAATCTGTGTTCTAGACCTTTTAGGGGTATAAGTCGATGTCTTTGTAACAGGGTTTTTTGTGATCAAAAAACTCATTATGGGGACAACAGGATACTAAATCACTGTCAGAGTTGATGGAAGTCTTGCATCCTGGACCATTCATTATTCTTCCTTTGTTTCAACCTCTGACTTCAGTGTTGTAAGTTATTCAGAAGTTGGCTAAAAATCTTTCCAATGCAAGTGCAATCTAGGTAGGGCTCTTCCTTTTCATTACTCTCCATGGACCTTATTTGGTCTAAAGACCAAAGTTTGAAATTCTTTGGGTTATATATTTATTCAACAAGTCCTTTTCATATGTTGTATGAAATTAATCAAGTCATGATTGGACTATTTCTTTCAAAAGCACAGTTTGTCCTGCACTTCTGTTGTACTGTTCCTGATAGTTTATTATGCAGCTCTGGTTGGCAGTTTCTACATTTGTGTTATGCAAGACTTCAATGTTCCTTGCTTTGTTGTAGAGTATGGCAACCATAATGGGGCAGTGGGGGGAATCAGCCATAAATGGAAACTAAGCTTCAGTTGTAGAATTCTTTGTTCTTTTAAACACTTCATTTCTAGTACAGGGATTTAAGAAAAAATCTGTGTTGCCTGATCTCTTTATCTCTGTCACATCTCTTATTTGTCTATTTACTTTATTCTTAGTATATCCTAAGATTAAGGATTAGTATTTTTATTGAAGTTCAGCTTCTAATCTGTCATCTTAATTTTTGTTTTTCTGTCTGAATTACTTGTTGACTTTTCTGCAATAAATATATTTTAAAGATGCGTTTTAAAAACCCTCTAAATGTTCACGAGAACAAGCTAATACATGCTCAGTTTGCTCTTTTAAGGTAGGGCAGCTTAAAATCATTGTGCATAGTCCATGAGAATGACAAGTTGAATTTTCTTGAATTTTAGGTGTTACACTTACAACAAAAAGGGACGGCTGGTAAATGCACCGTACGTGGACAACTCTTACAAGTGGGCTGGTGGTGGCTTCCTCTCATCAGTAGGTGACCTCCTGAAATTTGGAAATGCCTTGTTGTACAGTTACCAAGCTGGACAATTTAAAAACAAGAATGGCAAACTTCTTCCAGGGTACCTCAAGCCAAGCACAGTTGCAATGATGTGGACTCCAGTGCCAAAAACAGAAGTGTCGTGGGACAGGGATGGTAAATACGCCATGGCTTGGGCTGTGGTAGAGAAAAACCAACAGTATGGCTGCTGCAGACAGCAGAGACACTATGCATCTCACACCGGGGGTGCTGTGGGGGCCAGCAGCGTCCTCCTCATCCTGCCTGAAGAGCTGGACCCTGAAGTTGTGGGTACTTGGCCAGTGGCACCCCCGAGAGGTGTCATTGTCACTATTATCTGTAACATGCAATCGGTTTCGCTCAACAGCACTGCCTTAAAGATCGCAAGGGAATTCGATAAAGAGAAACGGGCACAATCTATGGGCTAGAAGGGATGGATGGGACTGAACTCACTGTACTGAAAAACACAGGGAGAAGGGTGTAATTGGACTAAGAATATGGGAAGAAAAAGCATAAATAATTCACTTAATTAACCTCTGCTAGTGGTGCTAAACTCACGTCTAACTGGAATTTATCTCTCAGGGAAGTTCCTAACTTACAGAAAATGAGAATGTAACAGTCAAAGGTGACTTTCTGTAGTACCTGTGTAAATGATCATTATATTTAGCAGGTTATTTTTACCAACTAGTGAAAGACTTGACCAAGATAAAAAAACAGCCTTTTTTTTTTTTGCACTAAGTACAAATTATCTACATTGAATGTTACTTTTGAAAAATTTCACATCTTGATTTGAGCACACAAATATGTTGCTTGTTATTCTCACAGTTCCAGTCTGCCAAAACTATTCAGTATTACTTTTTAAAGAAAAATGGTGTCACCATTGCTTTTTTTTTCACATACCACTTCCCTTACTTGCTTAAAAAAACAACAAAACCCAAACCTTGAAGCTACCTCCAGAATGCAGATTTATACCAGAAGCAGGCTTTTATCAGAGCTGTAGATTAAGAACTAGAAAAGAATGAATCTAGAGCAATGTAAAGTAAATTGAAATGTAAAGTAAAATTCTCTTTTTTAGATATTCTCTCATCCATTTTTATTGGACACAGAGAATGTGTAGAATCAGTTTACTGTGCAATAAAGCTATTATTTCTAGTCAAATCCACCCAAACAGCACAATGTGGCAAGGTGTCAAACTGTCCCGTTGTTTTTGAGTGATATACACTTGGTAGCCAGAAATGGCACTGTATTCTGTAGCCTAGATAGTCCCTTGTAAACAGGAATTAGGAACTCAAATAGCTCAATACAACTCAAAGCCCATTCTTGAAGCCAGGAGTAGAAGTCTCACCAACCAAACATGGCCATGGCAGTGGGAGTACAGCTCAAAGTGCTGCATCCAGGGGTGGGGACTCCACCACCTCTGTGGGCAGCTCCTTCCAATGCTGATCACTCTTTCTGTGAAGAAATTCTTCCTGTTGTCCAACCTGATCCTCACCTGGTGCAGCTTGAGGCCATGTCCTCTTGTCCTTTCACTTGTTCCCTGTGAGAAGAGGCTGACCCCCTCTGGCTCCAGCGTCCTGTCAGGGCATTGTAGAGAGTGATAAGGTCACCCCTTTTCTCCAGGCTCCTTCAGCTTCTTGTCAGACTTGTGCTCCAGACCCTTCCCCCAGAGAAAGAAAGAATGGCCACTGCCTTTCTCTGGACATGCTCCAGCTCCCTCAATGCAGTGAGGGGCCCAGAGCTGGACACAGGACTAGAGGTGGGAGATTTTCTAATTATCAGTTTCACAATGGGAATAAAGTAGCATTTGAAGTGTCCATTTTATGTATTTCACAAGGGCATGGAAGATCTCTGTCATCTCAAAGATTTACCCCCACCTCACTTCCCCTGCAGTACATTAGACAGTACTTCCAGGCTGAGACAAAACAGAAATATCTTTTAAGAAAAGCTTCAATAGTTCCTTTCCTGCACTGCTTAGCAGCTCTGCTGCTCTGAATTTAAGGAGCAAGATGTCTTGGTTAGCATCTAGCAGAAGATAGCCCTACCTGCCTCTTTCCCAAATACTTTTACTGTTATCTTCACAGTTGTTACCTGCCCTGTGATGATTCAGCATGCTGCCATCTCTGTTCCCACTATGCCTATGGTAATATTTATTACCCAAGACCAAGAAACTGGGAAATTTAGTATTTTGAGGGGTCAGTGTTTTACCTACATTTTTAATTGGAGCTAATAAGACTAGTTTAGTATATTCTTCATAATTACAATCATTCTTGTACCTTAAAAATTGCTTGCTTGGGGTTTCTGGCCCACTCACCAAAATTTCATTTTTTTATTCATTAATAATGTATTGTCTTTATCTCAAAAGTATCCAATCATTTCATCTTCTAGCACCTGGAACAAAATGGGTCCCTGACAGTCTCTGCTTTGGTATTAAATTAATCATGAGTTCTTATCTTTTAGGGTAGAGAAGGTAGAGATATGAGAGACTAGGAATCAATCTGGCCTTAGCATATGTATTCAGGTCACAATTAATATTGCTACTTGGAACTTTGTTCTAAAACTAGTAATTTGATGGGCTGGCATGTTACATGGGAAACTAACTAGACTATGTCTGGTCAATTAAGAGCAGCTTTCATGATAAACTTACTTGTGAGTGAACCTTTGTTGTGAGTGGCACTGACATAAACCCCTATTTTTCTTAGAAGGCATGTGTATTCCATTGGTACACCTGTTTCTGTATCAAACACCTCCTTCTGCATATGGTAATTACATGTTTGCTGTTTGAAATAACAGAAATAAAACTTACCTTGCAAATGCAACCAATTGTAGTATCAGGTTTTTGGTTTATTTTATTGACTAGACATGTATGAATTTTCAAAGTCATAAGAAGAATACTAGCTAATTAGAAAATCCCAATAATAATTAGTTCACCAAGACACTTGATACTTTTAAAGAGCTGTTGATACATAACTTGAGATATTATTTAATAAAATAAGATATATGTAAGATTTTTAATATTTTCTCATGGTTAAAAACAAAATCCATTTTTACCAGCCATTTAGAAAGACATGGCTTTCAAAAACCAATTAAACCCTTTTCCTTATTGCAAGAAGGCAATTATTTAATGCCAGTATTTAATACTAACAATATGCATGGGTTTGCTGTACTAGTTCCTAGATACCATTCACACCTCTTAGTGTAGTTCCATGACTTAAAATTGCTTATATGCCAGTTGCCTTCTCTATACTGCATGTTTTCAGTGCTTTGCAAAGGACTACTTTTGGTTTTTTTTGGATAGACATCTCAGTTTAGAATACCAAGTGCAGTCTTGAGATCAAATTAGCAGGAGAGAAAATCCATGCATTCCAGAGAAACAGCTGAACAGAGATGAGTAACTTTTCATTTTTATTTATCACCATATTACCCAAGAGGGGCAAGAGACTACAGCAACATTAAAAGCAAATGAGCCATTTAAAATCTTATCTAGCTTTTGCAACCCTTGCAGTTATGGTAGCTGCAGTGATAAAATACGCAAAATGCATTTTTAAAGCAGTTTCTGTCACTATATGCATTACACTGCTGTAGTTTATGATTAGCAAGGGGAAGGATGCATGAAGTCCAAGGTTTTTACTGTTCAAACAAACTTATAAAAATAGAGCTCGGTTGTCTGCAAACTTACAGGAAGAACTTGCGCTTCAGAGCATTTATTGAAAAAGAGATTCCAGCAGATTAGTCAGCAGTAGCATGTAATTTGTACAAAATCAATCATAATTACATTGTTGTTGTAACAGGCATTTTTAAACTGGTAAGGCTTTCAGGAACACAGATCCAAAAATCACATGCTGAACTGTTCAGTGTTGCTTTCTTCTAAATGAACAGCCTGCAAAGAAATCACGTGAGTAGAGATATGAATAGTCCTTAAATCGTCAGGCTGCCTTGAAAAATTACCCATCCAATGTAAGTAGAAAAATTCATGGATTAAATTTTATGTACCATAAGAGGTGAAGATTTAACACTGTAGGTCTTCTCTAGCTCCACCTGAACAATGTGGCTGTCATGCAATTAATCTTAAAATAAGATTAAGGTGTACTACTTCTTTTCTTCCAGATGCATTTTAAAATTTCAGTCTACTGTTCCATCCTTTAGTGATACAAACCCCAAAGTGAAACAGCTGCTGTGTGTGTTGTTACCATTTCAACTGCTCAACAGTCTCACTTCAGGTGTCCTGTCCTCATGTTTACCACCCCTGTGTAGTAGCGCATTATATAAGCACTGCTATGTGTAATTTGTATACATGCTTACCTTTTGCCCTTTAAACAAGAAATTAATAAAATCTGGATTAATTTTTACATTTTTTTAAATCCTAAAGTGTTTCCAGTGCTTTTTACATACCCCAGAATTGGGCTGCACTCAAAGATACTGGTGTTATACCAGTTATCTGTATACACATTATCGGCAGTTATTTGTTCCCTTATAAATTCATATTAAACAAATGTTCTTTGAGCCAGGGAACTGCTTCACAGTAGGGCTGCTTAAGAACAAACAGGCAAGCCATTAGTGACTAGCAGTGGCACAGAATTACTTTAGCCTGGTGAAAGTACCCTACTCCTTTGATGGTGCTTTTTAACACTTCAAACACAACTCAGAGTTAAACAGCAGTATTCATTACACAAGCTGAAGGGAATGACAAGTCACCTAAAATCAAGTGTGCTTGATGACAATGTAGGTGTTTAGCTCTCTGGCAGATCTGTATAGCCATTTAAAAACAAAGAATCTGAAGAAAAATTCACAATTCTGGGCCTATTAACAATGTTTCTACTAGCCAACTCTAAGCAATTTGCAAAATCAGTGTTCCAGTATCAGTTTCCAAAATCCAAGCCAAAATATTTGCAGGCTATAAAATGCATTTATATAAGTGGCATATTTAGGCTGTGTAACATTGCCCTTACCTTCTGTGAGCCTGGCTTTGCCCCCAGTTGGCTGACACAGGACAGTTGAGCACCCTACACACAGAACTACTGTCTGAGCATGGCTGAAGACAGTGGTGATCTTGTAGCATCCTGAAAAACATTATAAAACTTTCCACTGGGTATTTCTAGCACAATTTTTTAACGTGTTAATTGAATCAGGTACTCCAAATACACCTGTCCAAAATGCATCTATATTTCCTTACACAACACACCAAGCCAAACTAAGCAAGCCATTGCTGTGTTCTGAAGTGCTTGCCTTTACTTACATGCATAGGAAAGCAAGTTAGGTAACAGAAACTGCTAAGATTCCCATATGAAAATCAACAGACCCTGCTGGCTGACAAGCCCTAATTTGCCTATCACATCTCCTGTAAAGAAGTTCAGCAGTTCCAGATTAGCCTCCTCTGCTGAACAGAGGAACCCATGTAGCTGGAGAAATATTTAACTTGTAACAGTAGAACACTGCTGCTGACAAAGTCTGAAAGCTGGGAATATAAACACTGCTGTTCTAATCTGTGTTTGCTTTCTGTTTAATAATTGGTACATGTAAGGCTTGGTTGCATTCTATAAAACTAACATGATATTTAAATGGAAAGACTTGCACAGAAAAATTTCACTAATTCCCTATGCAATTCTTTTGTCTACAACTTATAAATTCTATGATTTAAGAAAGGATGAGATCACTCATAAGTGGCTTAGAAATGGGATTTTCACTGCTTTTAAATTTTTTCCCCTGGAAAGTATTTTTAATTAGCCAAGTGGTATTTTTGGAGAGAGAAAACCTGCAAAGGATTTAATCTGGATGTGGATATACAAAATAAATAGGTAAAGGTGAGCAGAGATTGCATTTTCAGCACATGTGGATCAGAAAGCTAAGACAGACTGTATGTTGTGAGCAGGGTCCTGTGACAAAAGTCTGCTTGGTAGAGAGAAGTACTATTAGACAGAACGATAGATCTCTGTTTAAATCACAAAGAGCAACTCTACAAATCTTTATGAAAAACTGCTAACAGCTAAAATTTAATCACAGGATTTTTTTTTCCCCCTGTGGAAGCTGAACTTCCATGTTGATGAGTTTTTAACGTTTGTGGGTTGGCAGGGAAATGAGCCCAACCCATTTGAGTACCAAGGTAGGAACTTCCAGTTCCACTGACCTAGGGACACATAAGGCCATCTGCTATTTTCAATGCCTTGTGCATAGGATTCTAGCATTATTGAAGCCCTCCTGCTTTGCTCTATATACCCCTCAAACACAAAAAAAAATTAACTCAACAATAATGAAGATAACCCATGACCTATGGGCCTATGTTGACACTAACTGTATCACAGTGTATGCATTCATGTATACTGGTTTGAACAAAGTGTAAAAAACCAAAAAAACCCCAGAGGCTTAGCCTTCAACCCTGTATTTGTATGCAAGCAACCACAGTTTACTTTCAAGTTGTTTAAATTAACTTACCTCACTTTCAGATGGAATATGTCTCAGAGCTTCTTAGAAAACTAGGCTACTAAGAAAGAATAAGATCAGAAAACCTGAGTACATCAACAGTTCCCTGGTTCTAAGTCAGGAAGATCATTATTGCAAGTGTTTTCTTACTGCTAGAATCTTCTTATGCTGCAGCAGCTGCTAGGAAGTTACCACACTGGGCAATATGGATGTAACTGTGCTGAATAAAAAAAAGCTGTTCACTGGTAGAGCACATTCCTGTCATGGTGCTACAAAATCCCATAGTTTAGTCTATGAAAGAGAAGTTGATGATACAGATATCTCTGAGCCAAAGTAATGAAGATCTCTGAAAAGTGGATATAGGCAACATCTTATAACCCTTGTATATGAGCTAGATGGCAGCTTAGTTCTTAACAGCACATGCAAAAAGGCAGTGGTGTATGTTTTACTTTTATGTATATGTGCAGTATCCCTGCATATATCCTTGTCAAAAGTTCTTCCAGTTGCTCTTCCAGAACTAACTTACAAAAGGAGGAAAACAACGTTGGCATCTGTTATGAATACTTTAAGGCATGCATTTAATCTCAGTTTTTATACATGTAAACCTGGGGGTTGGGTCTTCCCCTACTTGCAAGTGTTTTATAAAGGAAAAAACCCAAATATAGAAGCCCTCATGCCAGAACCTCCAAAAAAGAAGTCTGATTGTTTACATTAACTTTTTCCAAATATGGAAAACACTTTTATTGTTAAAAAACCCAAAGCAATATACAGACCTTTTTCTCTACAGAATAGATAAATCAAACTCAGATAAGAAATAATAACCAACCGTTATATTTACAGCATACAAAATTAGTTTTGTTCCTTCCATAACATATGAACATTTCAAATATTTACCTGGACATTTTACATCCATAAAGTAGGAGTTTGGGCTCTGCACAAGACGTTTCTTTTTGTGCTTCCTCTTCTCATCCTCTAAGGAGGGATGCACCAGGTCTTTGGCCAGCTGTGTGGGGCAAGAGGAAGAGCGCACTGCGCGTTACGGGGCTGCCCCGAGCGCGGCCGGGGCCGGGCCCGCAGGGCCGGGGCCGGGCCCGCCAGGGCCTTTGCGGGGCCGGCGGCTCACCGGGAACAGCGGGGAGCCCGAGCGGCCGCACCGACCGAGGACAGTCGCGGCCGCTCCGTCACCCCCCGCCCCGCAAGGGGTGTCCGGGCCGGGCGGCACCGGGTACGGTGCAGCAGACCGCAAACAACTCACAGGCATGTCCGCCGCCGGGCCGCCCCTGCTGCGCGCTCCCGCCGCAGCCGCGCCTGTGCCGAGTGTCGGGGGCGGGACCGCAGCGCTGCCGAACAGCCGCGCGTGTGCCTCCGGCACAGCGGTACGTGACACCGGCCTTTCGGGGTGTGAATGCCCTTTAGAAGTGCACCGGCTTCACACTAGATGCTGATTAAATCGTCACTCATATGGCACAGAATTGTAGAATTGTCAGGGTTGGAAGGCACCTCTGGAAATCATCCAGGCAAGGTCACCTAGAGCAGGTGACACAGGAACGTGTCCAGGTGGGTTTGGAATGTCTCCAGAGAGGGAGGCTCCACAATCTCCCTGGGCAGCTGTTCCAGTGCTCTGCCACCCTACACGTAAGTTCTTCCTCATGCTGAGATGAAACTTTTTGTGGTTTAGTTTATGGCCATTGCTCCTTGTCACATCGCTGGGCACCACAGAAAAAGTCTGGCACAATCCTCTTGGCACTCGCCTCGAAGATATTTATATGCATTAATTAGATCCCCTCTCAGTCTTCTCTAGCCTAAACTGGCCCAGCTCCTGCTGTCTTCCCTCATAAGAGAGATGCTCCAGACCCCTCATCATCTTTGTGGGCCTCTACAGGACCCTCTGCCTTTCTTTTCCTGAGGAAACCAGAACTGAACATATGTATGTTGTTTCATAGTAAATGATCCATTGCATGAAGTTGTAGCGGTGAGCATATTCTTTTGCAGTTTCCCACCCCAGTCAAAAAGAAAAGGGCAAAATAATTTCTGTAAGTTATCATTCATGTGCTTAAATCAATTTAGACTACTTACGAGACATAAAAATATTGCAGATAATGGAAATTTAAAAAAAAAAAATTTTTTTTTTTTTTTTTTTTTTTTTTTTTTTTTTTTTGTAGTTACAGGCTGAGTGTTTTGTCCGTAGGTCAGTAATCACAAATGTAATCTGTAAAATCATGTGTATTTATCCTGGAACGTTTAAAAGTGTAGTTCAATAGAAATCCTCCTGGTGGCACAACAGACCTTACAAAAATCACTTGGTATGAAGTTTTCTCAAAAGTCCAACGGGAACATGTCGGACACTGCCTTTCTGAGAAGGAACTGATGTGTTTAGTAAAACTTGTTTGAAAAGTTTGCCATGAGAACAAGTGAGGATGTAATTTCACAGAGGCATATCATTCTGGTAATATTCTCAAGGCTGGGCTTGGTCTTTCCAGTGCTATAACACCTTTCAAAACACTTTCCACCCCAAACTCTTACATTATTCTGCCAGAATAGAACCATGTGTTGCAGTGCTCCAAGCCATTATGTTGGTTTTCCTCTTCTCACTGTCCCAGCCTTGTAACGCTGTAATGCTGTGTTAGCATTTTTTTCCTTATGCGCTGGTGTGGTGATGACACAGAGATAGAGGTATTTTGGAAGTATTTCTTGTTGTATCATGGGGAGTTTAATAGGAAGGGCTCTGACTCATACTTTCCTCTGCATGCTGTCCTGTGAATCTAAGAATATAAACCAGTTACCAGCACAGAGTCAGTTCTTGTGTTTTAAGCTGTTCCTACTACCTTGTCCTTTTCAAATGCATGTTATTTATGCAAGCAGAATGGAAAGAGGATAACTGCTTAAGGCTTTTGATTTAGTATCTGCAGTAGAGTTCTGTTTTTCTGTGTTAAATAAAATACCTTCACCACATACAAAGCACCACTTAAAATAAAATAGAACTTCTGAAGTGCCATGCTTCTTCACCTCTTCCTCCTAGCTTTCCCTTAGAGCTCTTTCCTGCAAAGAGCCTCTGGTGCCTGAGGAAGACTTAAGAGTCACATTAGAAATTGGCTTCCATGGAAGGAAGGGCACACAGGATGATCTGAAAACAGGATGTGTTTTGGACACATTCCTCTGGTTCTCTATTTTGGTTTTGCTTGTAGATTCATTTCCTTCTTGTAACAGCTTGTAGTTCAGTAACCTGCTGTATGAGTAAATTCTAATGGATTACCTTTAATCTTACAATTTAAGCTTTTTATGAAGTGTACTCTTAAGAAAACAGAAATGCAGCACTGAGTTTAAGCATCAGTTAGCAAGGAGAGAAATGATGTCTGTACAACAGTGGTTTGGCCTACTGAGACACAGATTCAGGTCTAAGAGAACAACTTCCTCTTTCCAGCCTTCTCCCAGCAAGCAAGGACTTTGATCTCATTTTAGAAAAAAAAATAAAAGAAACTTTATCTGTTTGCTAGAATGACAACAGAAAAATTCCAAAAGCTGATCTGGAAATGTTTTAAAACAACATAATGACAGTTGGGTTTTCTCCTACATTGCGAGTGTCAGTCTCACGACTTTGAAAGCTGAGTCTGTGTCTCTGAGAACGTGCATTGTGGTGGGTTCCTGCTGGGCTGGGATAGCCTACAAACCCTCACTGTGCATCTGCTGCCCCTGGTACTGCTTTTTTCTGCTCCATTTGTGGTCTTCTGCACCTGAATTTGGGTAGCTCCTTAGGATTTGCTCTCTGACAGCTTTTGGGAGGTTTTACTACAGAACCTTGTATAAACTGCCTGTGGTCACTGACAAAGTGTGTAATGACTGATTTTAAAAATCCAAATCACCCTACTAATGCTTATAGTGGTTGTCTAGAATACTAAAAAGGGGGTGGGTATCTCTGTAATACTATTGTTAAGAGCATTTAGATTTCTTTTTGCTAACCACCTTTAAGCTGCACTCAAAATAAGTTCACTTCAAGTGGTATGTTTGATCCAGAATGTGGCCTGTCTGTGGTTTTGCCTATACTGCAGAATTAGTTTTAATTGATTGTAAACTAATGATGTAAACTGTGGCATGTAATAATTTGGTTTAAATATGCTTGTGCTCAGATAGTTTAGATTAGCAGTGGAAACTGAAGAAAGTAAACTTTTAGCACTACTGTAATAGCAAACTTCTAGCACTACTGTAATAGCAAACTTTGAAATTAATGTATTTTACAGATAAGAATTTTGCTGTGTTTTTTCCTTCTGGAATTGAACTGTATATACTTCGTGTATTTTTTTTCCCAATGGTAACTTCATGTAACCTCTTCTATATAAAGTTCTTCAGTATATACACATGGAAAATTCATACGTTTAGATCACTATAGTAAAGGAGAGTATTGTTTTTTGTACATTAAATCAATGCATTGACCTTAAAACTAGAAGTTAAAAGCAGGACATATCAACCTATCAAATGCAGTAAGACACAGTGTAGAATGAGCATAGAACTATCTACTTTCTAGTGAAATAAGTGAAAGACTTATTTACTGGAAATAGGTAATAAGTTACTTTTTTTAAAGGAGTGTCACATGATGGTTATCTACAGTAATGAATTCCAGAGGCAACTGCCAAAGTCAGAGTTGTTAGAGATATGCATCAAAAATATTATTATATTGGGTAGCAGAGTGCAAAAGCTAAGGAGCAAAGCTCATGTTAATGACTTGTGGTTAGGTGGCATTCAGGGCAGGACTGCCTCATAAGATTATTGTTGGTAGGACTTGGACCTGTTGATTCTAATTAGTGCCAAAATAACAGAATCTTAGTTCTACCAGCATGTTTTAAACTCAGTTGGTTTTTTAAACCTTGTACTTAGGCAATTAAGATGCAGAATTTTCTACAATTTTGTGTGTATTGAGAAGAGCTTCATTGAAAACAGATTTTCACACAGTCGTCTTTTTACCTAACCAGTCTCACCTTTGAACTAAAGGGGGAAAAAGGATCTTCGAAAGCTAGAACTAATGATGTCTATCATTTGAGAAATTAAAAATGAGAGTGGGAATGAAGTAGCAATACAATATGGTTTTTTCTTTAAAATGTAGGTGTTGGTAAACAAGTGTTTTCTGGCTTTTTTAATGTATATGTAAAGATTTTTGAACTTATTGCATATGAGTAGAGGTCATCATTACACTTTGCTGTTCCTATTAGTTCCTTTCTTGAACTGAAGGCTTTAACAGATGCACTTTACCTACACCCCAGTGACTAATGGAATTCTGCCATACCTTGATTAGGACTCACCTGTTTATTGGATGAGCTTGAACTATGGTACTGATCTCCTTTTATGACCAGATGACCTGCCTAGTGGGTGAGGGAAAGGCTGTGCAGTCTTCAGTAAGCTTTGGCACTGCCTCCCACAGCAGTGTCCTGGAGAAGCTGGCAGCCCATGGCTTGGACAGGTGCACTCTTTGCTGGGTTAAAAACTGTCTGGATGTCTGGGCCCAGAGCATGGTGGTGAATGGTGCCACATCCAGTTGGGACCAGTAACTAGTGGTGTTTCCCAGGGATGAGTACTGGGCCCAGTCCTTTTTGAGGTCTTTATTGATGATCTGGATGACAGCATTGAGGGCACCCTTAGGAAGTTCACGGACGACACAAAGTTGGATGGGAGTGTTGATCTGCTGGAGGACAGGCTCTGCAGAGGGAACAGGACAGGCTGGATCTGGGTGCCAAGGCCAACTGTGTGAGGTTCAACATGGCCAAGTGCTGGGACCTGTCCCCGGGTCACAACAACCCCCTGCAGCACTACAGGCTGGGGCAGAGGGGCTGGAAAGCTGCCCAGCAGAAAAGAACCTGGCAGTGCCTGGTGACAGGGCCTCAACATGAGCCCAGGTGGGCAAAAAGGTCAGTGGCACCTGGGCTGTACCAGCAATGGTGTGTCCACCAGGACCAGGGCAATGACCATGGTCATGTGCTGGGGGCACATCCAGTGAGCTCCTCAGTTCAGGAGGGACACTGAAGTGCTGGAGGGAGTCCAAAGCAGGACAGCAGAGCTGGGAAGGGTCTGGAGCACAAGTCTGATGAGAAACAGGTGAGGGAGCTGGGAGTGTTTAGCCTGGAGAAAAGGAGGCTCAGGGGTGACCTTATCACTCTCTACAGCTACTGACAGGAGGGTGTAGTAGGGTGGGGATCAGGTTCTTCTCCCAGGGAACAGGACATGGCCTCAAGCTGCTCCAGGGCAGGTTTAGGTTGGACATTGGGAAGAATTTCTTCACAGAAGCAGTGATTAGACGTTGGAAAGGGCTGCCCAGGGAGGTGACAGAGTTGTTATCCCTGGAAGTATTCAGAAAAGGACTGGAGATGGCACTTGGTGCTCTGGCTTAGTTGTCGAGGCAGTATTTGGTCGAGGGTTGGACTCGATCTCAGAGCTCTTTTCAAACCTTAATGATTCTGTGATTCTATTCAGGCAAAATGGTAGGGTAGTAATTTAGGGATTGTGAAGGGTTTTTAAATTCTGCTTTTTGAAATGTACAAAACAGAATCAAACTGTTACAGTCCCATCTGCTTTTACATAGTGACAAAAGGTAAACCATAGTTTCAAATCTGTTCTATTTCCTACATGTTCAGTGTTCCCCTCAGAGGTTCTCCCATGCCAGAAAAGAAAAGAACTGTTGATCTATTTGACTGCAATGCAATATAAACCAAATGTTAACTTTTCCAATTTGGTGCAATAACAAAGACTGGGTTCCAAAATGTTTTCATGGAACAGGTATCATAGAGGTGTGGCTACTGAACCTTAACAGCTTTGATAGTACTCCTCAAAGTTTTACTAACATATTGCAAGGTATACAATTGAACAATTACAGGTTTTTTCATATTCTAGAAAATAAAAAAATGCAACTTAATTTTTATATCTTGTTTTTAAAGTTCATGGTTAAATAAACATCTGTCCCTTGAATGTGGCAAACTGGCACTTTTCCAAATCAGAACAGAACGCACTCTTGCAAAGCACCAGTGTAATTGAAGAGGGAAATAATTTGCATTATTTTCCCATAAAAATACTCTTGAGTAACAGATGGCGATCACAAACATATTGCTCCAGAGACATATGAAAGCCTACGTGTTCCATAAAACTCAAGAGTGAATATTAACCCCAAAATTCTCTCTTCAATGCTGAAATGTGTTTGTGGTTTGTGTAGTCATCTTCAGCATGGCCATAATTACAGTACAGAGCAACTCACATCTCTGAAAGTACAGTTACAGGAAAATATTTCAGAGACGTTTTCATTTGCAGTTTCCTATAATCCAATTATTCATGTTAGACTGAAGTAATTAACCAATTTGATCTGGCTGCTTCAGTGCCAGGTTGCCATTATAATTTATAAACTCAATTATTGTAATAAGTAGCGTGACAACTCATTTTAACATTTAAACAGCCTGACTGCTAATTATACAGTACCAAAATGATCCAAGCAGCCATGTTGCCAAATTCTGGCCTGAACTAGGCAGAGGTCCTCAGGTGTGTTAAAAAAAAAAAAAAAAGAATTGGCAATTCTCCCCATCCTTGATTTGCAGCTTCCATTCTCCTCTATCAGATGGTATCCTGGTCTTCCAGAGGTCTCAATCAAACAATTATTATCAATAAGATTTTTTTTTTCACTTGAATTATGATTAAGCATATAAATGTATAGATAAAAAATTATATTTTGATCCAATTAACTGGAAATTAAATTAGCATTCATGAAAAGCTTTTTCTGAATTCACCTTATATCACATCTGTCAATGGATTTTTCATTATTTGCTACCACAAACATATTGGCTGGGACTACCACCAAACTGAGACCCTTAATGGGGAAAATTTGGATAATTTATAACTAGGAGCAGAATACCTTTTGCTTTTTCAAGGCTTATAGTGGCTGAAGGTATTTGTTTGGAGTGATTCCTCAGTGCACAAATACAGCAGTAGCCAGGCATTAGACTAGCTTGGTCCTATTTCACCCCATCAAATTGTTGTTTAATGTCATGAGGAAGTTTTTTGTGTGCTTGCAGGAGGCTAACCATGTATAAGAGAGCTTTAATATTCAAAAGTAATTTTGTTTGATTCTCTATAGAACTCAGCATATATATTTGCCAAGTTAACACACATACAAGAAAAAAAAAAAAAAACAAATCCAAAAGTGAGAAGGGACCATATACAGCAGGCTGGGTTATAACTAATAGAAACTTTAATGAATGATTTGAGGAAATCTTTTTCCTATTTTTGTTAAGAGGGAACTGAGAACTGTTCTAGTGATTTATAGTGTTAGAGTTCTGTTTATAGCTTGTCTGAAGGCTACAATTTTTAGATTAAATTAAAGCAGTAAGTCCTTGTTGTAATTTTGAAGCGTTTCAGTAGTGCTATTTATTTTTATAGTGCCTTGTGACATCCTGTGGGGAACACGCTATAATGAATACATAATGAGGCTGCCTCACACCAAGAGATTATTAGTGGAAAAAAGATGGGGGAAAGCATTTCAACTGTTCTAGAGTAGATCTCTCGTTGTAGAATACCCCCGTTTGCAGTGAGACAGCATGAAAATAATTTTTGTGTTGTGCCCACAAGTTTCTTTCGGAGTTGACATGCCCAGGGCAACCTGTAAACTTCTGAGGTCACACACTAGACTCACTCACTGGTGACGTGAGAGTATCATGCCATTATTTAACTTGAACACGTACCTACATGACTCTGCTTACAACTCCTACTAGGTTCAAGGAGAATTGAGCACCGTGGGATCGCGCAGCGACAGCAACGCCCCGAGCCCCCTGGGTGAGCGCCGGGCCCGCGGACCACAGCCCCCGTCGGCCCGGCGGTTCCGGCGCCGTGACGCGTCCGCAGCACCGCCTCCCTCCGCCCGGCCCTGCTTTCCTTCCCTTTCCTTCCTGCCGGCCCTCTCTCCGGAGTCCCGCCCTCCTTCCGTCCCGCGTTCGCCCCCTCCTGCTGCGGCGGCGAGCCGAGCCCAGGCGAAGATGGCGAAGACTTACGACTATCTGTTCAAGCTGCTGCTGATCGGGGATTCGGGCGTGGGCAAGACCTGCCTGCTCTTCCGCTTCAGCGAGGACGCCTTCAACACCACCTTCATCTCCACCATCGGTGAGGGGCCGCACCCGCGGCCGGGCGCCGCCATCCCGGCGGGAGAGGGGTCCTGCCCGGGGCCGAGCGGAGAAGGAGGGAGGGAAGGGCCGGGGGCACCGCCCGTGTCGGGGCCGCGGTCGGGCTGTGCCCGTCGTCATGCGGGACCGGGGACAGCGATAGTCTAGCGCGGCAGCGCTCGGGAGGGATTGTCCGGCGGGGGAAGGTGCCGCGGCCCTGGCGGGGCCCGCAGGGTGCGATCCGCTCCTGCAGCGGCCCCGGCGCCTGCCGTGCCCGCCGCAGCAACAGTTGGGCCGGGCCGGGCCGTGCTGTGCTGTGCTGCCGCCGCTGTGGTGCCGCGCGCGGAGCCCGCGGCCCCTTCCCGGGGCGATCGGAGCCCCGCGCCGAGCCCGCAGCGCTGCCGGCCTCAGGCAGAGCTGCGGCTTCTTGGGCTTTCCCGGTGTGGGGCGTCTCGCGTTCGGATGCAAATGTTCAGAAAGTGGTGAAGGGTTGCTGGAGCTGCCTGTGGCTCGTGCCGAGCTGCATGATGGCAGTGACTGAACGCTCTGGGCAGATGGTTCGACTCTCAGTTCTTCCCTCCACACTTCTAATGCATATGTGTACTCACGGTTTTGAGATTTGGAGTAGTTGCATTCGAGCTCCTCAGCCAACTATAGAAGCCCCTTAGCGACTAGGTGGAGGAACTTCCTCGACAAATGTTGAGTTTTGTCCTAAATTGGGTTGGGAAAATGGGTTCGTTTCTAAGCTTCACTAACCTTTTTTAACGGCAATGAAGTGTGATATATCAAAACAGGTGGTTGTGACTTATATTTTTGTAAGATTTGTCAGTTTTAAAATACTTTGCTGAAATAAACATAAGCAAAATTTTCAAGGCCTTCACTGAGATAGAATTGAATTGAAACTATAGTGTGGCATGACTTGAGATTTATGTTCAGCTACTTGTAGCTGAGGTCACTTTTAAAGTGAAGTACAGTTTTGGGGATGAAGGGGAAAAGTGCAATGGAGGTTACTAGTATTTAGGAGGGCAAAACTAATGCTGACTTCAAAAAAAAACCAACATTAAGAGAATGAGTAGACTCTCTTGAAAAGAAATTGCTTTAAAGATAAGGTAAAATAGTGTAACTTGTTTGATGTTACCCTAATGCCCTGTCCTTTTCAGACATTTTATTGTGCTGAACTTGGTGCACAAGGAAGAAACAATCTTTATTTAGGCACATGTGATTGACTAAATTAGGTGTGGCGTAATTTCTAATGCTTTTAGAACAGTTTTTCTGCAATTTTCTGGCACATTTCTCTCTGCAACCATTTTCAAAATGCTGTATCAGTAACACCAGCTGATTAAGGCCTGAGTAGTATTTTGCCTTAACAGGTATTATTCTATACCTGTGGTAGAATAAAGGCTTAATAAACATTAATAAATGCTGTATCATTAAAAAAAAAGAAAAAGCCTGCTTTAGTACTGTGCTGCTTCTTTATACTTCTAAGGAGATAGCTAACATAAATGGGTGTGTCTGTCTTCCAACCATTTTCTTGATGTTTCTTGAACTGTTCAGCCCCTTGGTAGATTTTTTTTTTTTTTTCACTGATTCACTTTGAAGTCTTGAGGACTTTGAATATGCTGCTGTTTTTTCTTACCTTATTCAGTAAATATAGGATTTGCTCTCATTTCCTTCCTTTATATTAGTTTGTGCAAGGGCCTTGTTTTCAAAACAAGTCATCTCGAAGAAACTTATTAATAACTGAGGCATACTTTTAATTCTATACGTAATAGTTGTGATTTCACAGTTACGTATTCCTTCTTATAGTTCTAGTCTGTTTTTATTTTTTAGTAAAGAACCTCCAAGCAGGAAAGTTGACAATGCAGGAAATAGTGAAACTGTTCATAAAAGTGCTGACCTATGCTTGAATAAAAATACTTGGAGTTGTTTCAGTCTTTGTCATGGATTGCATGTGTTACTTGTAGGTCTTTCGTGTGGCTGTAATCTGTTCTTGAAGATGTGCTCCTGTGCCCTTTCTCTCTTCTCAATGCTAGTTGATTTTACAGTCATAACTGGTCCATCTGATGAGCTTGGGGGAATTCCATTTTTAACAATTCTGCTTTTTTTTCTGTGACTAATAAGTCGTAGTTAACCGTGCTGTGGAGGGAGGTGCAGGGATGCAGCGCTTCTCCCAAACAGGCTGCCCTGCCACTTCAAGTTTTGAGGTGCCCAGAGGAGCATTTCTCATTAAATTCCAGAGTTTTCCTGGAATATAAGCTGCCAGGCTGTTTGGTTTGTATGTTCTCCATGGAGTGGATCCTGCAGTAGGATGGTGCGTATGATGTGTGTGTTCAATTAACAGTGATTTGTGATATTATGTGCCCTCAGTTCTCCTCCGGTGTGTCTCTCCTAAAAAGATCAGACTTGGTTTTACTGTACAAGTCTAAGAAGGCGTATGTTTGGGATGTGTTGACATCAAATTTTATTGTTTAATCTTATGTACTTACATGCTCTTTGTGAGATGAGTCATTCAGATTTTGTTTTTTTTTTAACTATGGTGGGGTTAAATTTTTGCCAGTTTAAACTTTTTTCTTTGATTTTAGGTCCAGAAGTTAAAACACACTCTGTTGCCGTGATGAAAGGGCCCACATCATATCCAAGTACCAGATAACTTCCTTACAATTTCCCACTCCTATTGTTCTTTAGTAGTTTAACCCTGGTTAAACTACTAAACAGCACTCCAGTTACCAAAACAATGGAAACACTTTCCAAAAGGAAAAAAATAAAGTAGGAGTGAGATATGGAAATACTGTTTTATCATAGAATAATTGCTTTACTTCTCATCAGTGCTCATATTTTAGAAATAAGTCAGTAATGAGTTGTAATTACTTGTCATTGTGCATGGTATATTTGTGTTATACTTCACAGATCCCCTTCTGTTTTGCTGTCATGCAAAATGTGCCTGTAAGGCTGCAACATCCATGTAGATTGCTTGGAGGTTAGGAAATGCTCCTTTGACTTTTCTCCTTGAGACTTTGGTCATGCTCATAAGCATAATCAATGTTGGACTGGTTCAGACATCAGGGACTTCCAGCCTGGTGTCCCGTGGCCAACAGTTGCATAAGAAGTGTGATAAAAGTGCAATGCATATGTATTTATGATTCATCAGACTTCTTTTATTCTTTTTTTGGGTGACTGTTGATGCAAGAGCCTTCATGTCTTTGTCTTCACTACCTGGCATAACTAATACTTTCAGCAGACTGTGCTACCCATTATGAGAAGTGAACCAGTGACCTTTGGATTATTCAAAGCGATGTATTTTCACTCTGTAAAAGCACAGATTGGCCTTAAGCAACTTTAGACATGACAGGTCCTTGTCCTTCAGCAGCTTTTAATTTTTTCTACAGGGCTCTGTAGCTCTGTTAGAATTTCTGAAAGTGCTGGCAAGGCATAATGCTGCTGTGGTCCCTAGTGAGGATCAGCTTTTCACTGTGAACATGGGATAAAACTTTTTTTACAATAGGAGTGTGTTATGTATGGTTGTGTTGTTTAGTTTGCTTTCTGGGTGGAAACTTCTGCTTTTGCACATTACATGGAAAGTAAAATGCAGTGGAGTCAGCTCATTTTCATACTTAACAACTCCTGAAGCAAAACTTATCTTGGAATATCTCATGAGCATTTTGCTAGTAGTTTCAGTGTGATACACACGAATCAGAAGCATTAATTTAGCAGTTTCTAAGTATCTTAACTTGCTGTTCAAGTAGTGGTGTCTGGTAAAACTGGATTTGGTTTATCATTTGAAATAATAAGGTTTATTTTTTGCATTTCTTTCAGCTTTTTTGTATCAACTGGTTTCTATGAGAGTAAAGTAGAATCTTTGTAGCTGATAGCATTTCTGATTTAGTACAAAGGCTTGCTGACAGAAGCAAAATTTGTTGTATTTATTTTTTTAATCCAGGATGATATCAGCATTTGGCAGGAAGTTGCTCACAAGATAGTACTGTATCTGACAGTTGAAACCATTTGTTGATTTTACAGAAGTAACTTTTCCTTAGTCTACACCTTCCAAAATAGGAGACTACTCTGGCAGGCAAGCACGTGTGTGCTGACCTTTGAACACTTCGATGAAAATCCTTTGTCAAGCAAAATTGCCAGCTTCCCTTTTGCAGTCAAATTTCCATGTCTGTAATGTGTAATGGAAATTGTTTTAGTGTATTCAAGTCAAATCATGCCTTATTGAATATTTCTACTCTTCTTCACGGTTACTTATTTGTATGATGGACAAGGACTGATGGTTGCTTTCTTGGGGTTTGGGTTTTTGTTACGCACCCTCCCATTAAGCTGCAGCATTTCCTGTCCTTAGTCAATCAATTTCTTTTGGACTTCTCCAGATGGTCAGAGCTGTAGAAGAAAACACATCAATGATAGATGAGCAGGGAAGGGAAGGCAGGGAAGCATCAGGAAAGCATTGTCAGGAGTACTTTATTAATGGTCATTACTACAAACTGATTGTCATCTGGACTTTGAAGTGACTGAGGTGAGTTCACTCACACTCAGGTGACACTGTTACACGTATCTACAGAGTGGAAGTGTGTGTTCAAGGCTTGTGGGATCTGGGACTAGGGTATCTCTTTAGGACAGGGTTTACATGGAATAGGGAAGACAGTTCTGTGGAGGTAAATATGAAAGTGGAAGAATGATTCTGTTTTCAAGGTCAGTGGTGGGCGGTCAACAAGATGCTGTCCTGATGTTGAACAGGAAGTTGTAGCTGAAGGTATTGCAGGTTAAAAGCTTTGAAGTTTGTGTGTCTTGTAACTTCAAATTTGATACTAACGCATAGCTGGTAGCAAAGGACGTCTTAACTTTGATTTTCATCTGCTGGTGAGGTTGCATTACCTTACTGTATTCTGCAACAAGCCAACAATGGAGTTGAAATTGTTTGGCTTTTATTAAAAATGCTGCTGCAGCTTTTGTGTTGCGTGTTTTACTCTGTGAAAACACAGTGACAGATGTCTGAGTGTTGATGCCTATTCCTAATTGGCAGATGGAGGTCTGTCTTGGTTATGTGTTGCTGGCTATTTGAGTGACAGGAGGGCAGTTTTGAGCTGTTTTTGTGACTTGGTTTGAATGCAAAGTTAAGAACACAGACTAACTTCGAATAAGGGTAGGAACAAATGTCTTGATTGATGGATACAGGCTTTGAGAGAGGTATTGAAAACTCAGCTTTTGTTTGGGAATTTTTATGTACTTTTTAGGATGGATTTCCTCGTCCTTCTTAAGTAGAAATACATCCTTTTAGTAGAAATACATCTCACACTGTCTTACTTCAGAAATTAACTAAAATTCATAATAATAATAATAAGAAAAATACATACAGTGTTTATGATGATGGTTTAGTTCATGTTTTGTGCTAGAAGTTACATGGTTTTAATTCAAAGGATATAATATTGCTTTTTCTCTTTAATTGGATGTTATGGTAGCTTAAGTGTCAAGTCATCAGACTGACTAGATATATAAAATAGCTCTGATGCTTTTCTAACATAGATAAACTAGGACAAATAGTAACATAAGTAAAGTTGTTACTGTGTCAGGCTTTTGTACAGAGTTAGGATCACAGACTCAGGATATCCTGAGTTGGTATAAACACGCAAAGATCTTAGAGTCTAGCTCCAAGCTGAATAGACCAAGTGCCCTCAGCTGTTCCCCATAAGGCTTCCCTTCCAGACACTTCACCATCCTTGTGGCCCTCCTTTGGACCCTCTCTCGAGCTTTGTATCTTTCTTTCACTTTGGGACCCAAAACTTGACCCAGAGGCTTTTAATTACTGGACTTGCAACTCAAAACTTAGGTCAGTAACTTCCTGTCCCAACAGAGCTTGCAGTGGGTTGTAATTTAGTGCCTTTTGGAAGGTTTTTGACCAGTAATTGCATCTAATATCAGTTTAATCTTGTGGTTTATAGTAAACTTTCCTATTAAATGTAAGCTATGATACTTTTGATTAGATTGTATGTAGTTAAAGGCAAGTAAAGTACTGCATGTGTCAGAAGGCTGCTCTTCTACAGAACAAACAGTTGACCAGGTTTAAGACATGCTAGTTTTGCTGCCATCATGTAGACTCTTCTGCTTTGGGCACCGCAGGAAAAAAACTCTGATGCTGAATGTCAGTGGCATCCTTTTATATGCATGGCAACATCAAAAAATATGTCAAGCAGGCTGGTGACTAGTAGGAGTCTGGCCCCACATCTGGAGATTGGGAAAACCAGGCTGAGTATAAGAAATTGGGCAAAGCTGAAGTGTCTGTCAGCCAGGGAGCACATACACTGCTTCCCCTCCCCTCACACCTCCCAACGAAATCCTCCTTTCTTCCACCTGTCAGAGAGCAATAATTTTCCTTTACTGTGTCAAAATATTTGTCTGTATGGTGTGACTTCTGCTGGGATTAAAGATGGAGTATCTGTGTCAACCCAGGCATGGAAAGGAGGAAAAAGAAACAGTCAGAATTAACTGCCTGGGAGAACTTTTCTGGCTTAGCAGAAGTGATGTAGAAAGGAGGACTTAGAACATGCAAAGCAGGAAAAGCAAATGAAGAAATTACAGAATTAATTAAAATTAATTCATTAAAAGAACCTTACATGATGTAGGAGAAGAAAACAGCTATGTGCCAGAAAGTCCATACTTTTCTTTCTTAGTAAGTTAAGTGGCTGTGCCTATTAGTATAGGTAGTAAAAACCTTTCAGAAAAAGGCCTATTTTGTCATTCATGTAAGAAGTTAAAGCAGCCTTTCTTCTGTCATGTCCTTGACTTCCCAAACAAACCAGCAAATGACAAACCAAAAGCCCCCCATGCTTACTTATCTCCATGGATAAAAACATGGGTTTAAGAAAGCCTCTGATGAAAATGATGTTATGGGGCTGCTGAGAGTGCTGTCTATAACACTAACTTCAGTAACTTGAAACCTTCTGCTTTGACTTTTTGGCCTGATTTTGCTGCCTCACTGGGTACTTTCTACACTTGCTTCGAACACAACCGTGTTTCAGACTCTAACTGAAATTCCTAGATTAGATTATTTATTTTAACAAAGCTAATTCTTGCTGGATGAGACATTTTGCTCTTCTTGGATCCTTTTGGACAGAGTACCAGAGTACCTTTTAAAGTTGGGCTCATGTGACAATTGATAATTTCACTCATGTCAAGTAGTATTAAGTTTCTAGTGTTATGTTGTTTTGTAGTCTTGAATTTTATATTGAGTACTTTTGGTGTTTAAAATCATGCATTTCAAAGGTTGCTGAAAGCAATCTGCAAATTGACTTCAAAACACTGAAAAGAGAATTTTGGTGTTCAGGATGTTGCAGTGTCCACACTGAAGCACTGCAGTGTGCACTTGTGGTGGCAGAACTCACAGGAGCAGTGGTGTGAGCAAGTGGCTGAAGAGCACTGCATTCAGATCTTAGTGTGGTAATCAGATCACCCTGTAGGCTATTGAGCTGTAAAAAACATGGATGTTTCAAATGTTGGTCTAATTCTGTTAGTTATAAATTGTATTCTGAATCCCTTGTTCTCTTTTAAGTAGAAAGTAGCTTATCTTAAGAAAGGAAGCTTAGGGTGGCAGTTGTGCCATAGCTGAGGGGACACGTGCTGCAGGAAGTGGCAGTTTGCTGGCACCCTGAGCACTGAGCTGATCTTGGTCATAAGTCTCAAGGCCTTAGGAGCAGGAAACACATGCACATGGCATCCCCGTTCTTTGTTGCCTTACCTACTTTAGCCATTTGTATCTATTTGTTTTGCCAGTGTCTGAACTTTCAGAGCCTTTCTGTATTAATAACTTCCAAGGTGCGAGACACTGCTCTGTGCCTCGTTGTGTGGAGCACTGGGTTTGGGTTCTTGGTGGGGGTGAGGAGTTAGATGGAGAAAAGCCAGTTAACCTGAAGGAGCCTATTCAGCCCACTCGAGGCTACCAGTGTGTTGTGGGTTCTTGTGGGCTGCCCTGAAAGAATGCAATTCAGTTTGTCCCTTTGAGTTGTGAAAGAGTAACTAGAAGTTCTTGCACTTGTGTTCAATTCTAAAATAATTCGTTTTACGACTTCTGAAAAAATGCTGACCTTTACCCTGGTGTGGTGTTTCATGTTAGTCTGCTGTATTTTTGAATGGGTGCAATAAAAGACTACTGCCTCTTTAATTTACATACTGATACAAGACATTGCTGAGATCATCTGAAATTCTTTGCAGATGTTATTAGGGACTAAAGCTAAACATTCAAGTTCAAAATGGTTAGACTTTGTTCTTTTGTATGAGGCTGTATGACACACTGGTATGTTGCAAGGGATCTCTACCCTGCCTTTTACAGTGATCTTGACTCCTACTTAGTAATTTTTTAATTTTTACTATAATTATTGTAGGAATATTAATTTAAAAGCAAATTTCTGAAGCTTCATTTATCTACCTTTTTAGATCGAGACAGTATACCGATGTGGCACAAGAAAATGTTCTCTTGAAAACCACATTAAAAAAATAATTGTGTATTTAATCCAAACCCTGCAATAGCTCCTGCTGAGAACAACAAAAAAAAAGAGTAATCTCTGGGTAAGCTTGTGGGGGAAAATCTATGGGAACAAATTGATGTCCCTTAGCTGTTGGATAGATATGAAAAGAACAAGTTTCTGGAGTACTGATCTGTAGGTCTGTCCATGGGAGGTGATGAAACTCCTGTGTCCTCACCCAGCTGGTGTGTGATCAGTGCTGTGTGTCACCTGGTGGTGGCACAGGTGTGTGGCAGGGCCCCCAGTGCTCACAGCCCCTCAGAGTGTGATGGAAATGCCCTGGCAGCAGATGATGCTCAAAGAGCTGCTGTGCCTCAGGGGTGAGAGGCTGCTGCTGTCCCTTGGAGGGGTGAGCAGGACAGCAGCAGCTGCAGCAGAGGAGCCCTGCTGCTTCCCAGCTCTCTGTGTAGCTGCAGCCACTCGCTGTCCACAAATGCACAGCCTAGAGGGAGAAGTATCTTCTGAGTAGTTATCTTCCAGGATTCAACAATCTGAGGGTGAAGCATATTGATTTTCAGTTATGTGCTTCTTCTCACTTCCTTTTTTTTTGAAGGTAAGTTACAAATCTACTTGCTTGGTTCAAAGTTGCTTTTAATTCACTTAGCCCAAGTGACTGCAGAAAACGTTTTCTTTTCTTTTTGTGTATCTTAAGACTCTTACGTGTTCTGCAGTAAAGAATTTGTAAGGAGTTCTCTTTTCCCAGCTCAGCCCAGTGAAAAAAATCAAAACCCCACGACCTCATATATAAACCAAGTAGGCTAGAAAGGACCAATGCTGTGAAGCTGGATCAAACCTAGCTTGAAATTTGATGCATAAATTCCAATTTTTCCCATGCTGATTTGCTCAGAAGGGTAATGAGACTTTGTACCTTGACTCCTTCCCCCATCCCTTTTATTGTGGTCTATGTCCAGTGGTGGTGAGTGCCACAAAGTTCTGTTTATTGCGGAATCCCAATTAAAAAAAGTTTATTTCCATTTCATTCTTCCATTCCTACTTCAAAGGAGTAAAGTAAGATTTAGACATACAGGAAGACAGCTTCTTTAAGAGGGTGAGGCTTTTATTATATGCAGGCCATGCAAAACACTTCCCTTTTTGTTTTAATAATCTGTGGTACATCTTTTATGTTCTTTCATAGATGGGACTAAAGTAAGATTTTTCTAGCAAGCTAATCTGGTATTCATGTTTTCACAGCATCTTTGCCAATTTTTGTGTTCACTGACTTCTTAAAATGTCTTTGGCTTGTATATTGAATAAAACCCAAAAGTAAACAAATTATAATGCTAGTACATTGAATACTTAAAAAAAAAAAAGAAAAAAGTATTGATTTGTCAGAGATGGAGCAATGCTCTGCTGGGGTAGATAGGCTAGTGTAGGCTATCAGAGATTGGTGTTTATTTACATCCTGAATGGTGCTGATTTCCTGTCTGATTTCTTGCAACAGCTGCACACATAAGGTCCTCCTGCTGCAAACTAGTGTTGAGCCACATGAGAAATTAACTTAAAGTACTGGTGAATTGGGTAATAAAGGTAAAGGTTAAGAATTCTAATATTTGCCCACCAGTGGTAGGATTTTTTTTCAGTTTCGTTTTTTTACACTAATTTATATAAGTTTATTTTGTCTGCATTTTACTGCTTGTAGAAAACATTCAGGAACATGACCCTTCCAGAAGCATTTTGCTGAGCAGACTGAAGTCCCAAGAAACCTTTACCTTCAGGAATTATTTTCTGGTACAGTTGGAACGGCTTTCTGGCTCCAACCAGAATACTTCGGTTTGGTTTCTTTGCTTTCTTTGTGCTGTAGCATTTTCTGCAACAGCAATTTTGTTGAAAAGAAGAAACAAGACAATCTGTCCAGGCAGTGGTACTATGTAGGGAAAAGTTGTAGTGGAGTCTTGGCTGGAACAGATACTGTAGCATGAAAAACATGAGATATTGGCTCTGATGGCTACAGGGTTAAAATCAGGGTGAGAGGAGAACAAAAGAGTAACAGTGATGCCCTGAGAGTAAGCTACTGTTTTAAAAACTAAAGTAACAAAATGAACTTTTTCAGCCTCCCTGCTCAGTTTGTCCTTACATTCTTGTAAGAATTGCGTCAGGCTGGTTTGCTGAGGTTCATGGTAGAAAACCACTGGTACTAGAGCTGGAAAAGGAACTGTGCTATATGTGCTGCTGGGCAGTCCTGAGTGTTTACTGTTGTAGTGTTGTGAGCTTTTTCTAATATTTCACAATGTGTCTTTAAAATTATTGCATGGCAGCTTAATTATGGGTAAAATCTGCGCAGGTGGGCTGGAATAAGAAGAAACAGCTGGGAAGTGGAGTAGGGGAGGAGGGAGTGGCAGAAGAGCTTTGGGATATGATATGGACATGAGTTCTTGGCTTAAACCAAAAGAGGCCAGGTGAGGCCAGTCCCCCTGGCCTGTGGCATTTGGCTGTGTGTCACTGACCAGGCATGCCCTGAGTTTTATCAGCTGTGCAGAGCAATGCAAGGTAGACACAGCAGCATACAGCTGCCAGGGTTTTCTGTGAGAGCCTTTGTGAGGCACTAATGATGCTGCCCAGTGTGCTCCTAGACAGAGTTTTTTTGAAGGCTATGGAAGCAAATACCCTCAGTAAAGTGAGGAGAGAGGATGCACCCCTGGCCTGTAGTTAGCAAGGACCTGAAAAGGATTTTGAAGAACAATAAGCCCTCAGCTGCTTTTACCCCATGCTGCAAGGGAAATGCAAGCAATTACAGCCCTAACTAATGTGCAGTTCAGATTGAACATTCTGGGTTCTATCCTTGCAGAATGCAGGTTTGTAATTCCTGCAACAAATGCTTCTGTATGGCTCTGATCTATATTTATATAGACTGACATGCTAGGTGGGCACCAGTGTGTCAGACTTTCATGTGACAACTGCAGTTAATTATCCTGTTAGCATTTGCACTCTTAAGCATTAATCTGGGTCTGTGTTTTCTAAAAGCTTCTAAAACTTAACTTCAGATGGACATCCAGATGTTTCTGGGCTTTTTCTCCCTACTGGCAGAATAGCATTTCATGTTGTGTTTTAACACTGCAAGCTGTGTGATCCTTTGAAATCAAACTTTAATTCACTGACTCCTCTTCATTTGGCCTAAGTACACTTTTCAAACTTTTGTACCCCAGTGTATGACTGTGCAAAAGAAGAATGGATTAACAACAGAAATCTTCTGTCAAGAGTTAGTGTTGAAATTCTATAGTTGTTGGAGTGTTTTCCATGGTGTAATTTTGATGTAGCTGTAACCAGATCGTGGTTTGTGCTTTGCCATGCAAGAGCACTTGGACGGAAGTGGCAGCACGTCACCAGGCTTGCTCTGAAGTGTATAGCTCACCACTTCCTCATGCTGAAGTGAAAAAGCAAAAGAACATCAGTTTCTGGTTCATTTTAACCTCCAAAATGTTACAGTTGCAGAGGTACTTACAGCCTTTCCCTTTATAGTCTTCTTTTAGCTTTGAAATGAATATTTGAGAATTTGGGTGGAGTTCATACTAGAAATCTTAAGTTCTGAGAAGACATTTTTTGTGCAGGTCCTGACTTTTAGAAGTCATCAAAGGAGTAGTTGTATAAATCATTTCAGTGCTGCAAGGGAAATGAGTAACCACAAGAAACCAGTCTGTGCAAGAGCTGGATTGGTGCACATGGGAAGCTTGTGCTGCAGTCAGGAGTCCTTCTCAGAAAGCCACCCCTACAGAATCAGTCACTACTGTGTCTCAGCTTCAGCAGCTCACAGTGCAGGCAGAATTCTCTTTCAACCACAGTAGTGTCTGAATGCAGTTTTCCTGATAGTTGTTTCCCAAAGCTCCAGGCCTAGACACAAATGAACTTTTAGAACTGATTTAATTTGCTGTTGCCACGATAAAGTGCTCTTTCCAGAGAAATCCATATTTGTGCTTCATAACCTTTGAGGCCGAAACAAAATCTATTCAGGGCAAAGGTTATTTGTTTTCAGACCTGAATACAATTATCTGTGATTTCAGCAGCTGTGATTGCACCTAGTTAGGAGAAAAAATTTTACAAGGGAGGCAATATTTCCTGCAATGTAAAATGGGAACACTTGCCAAAATTATGTTACATAGGATAGGGATTTTTTGAAAGTTCATATAATTCTCATGTCATTTTTAGAAGAGTGTGAATTAATGAAAGTATCTTTTTTCCTTCCAGTGAATCTTGTGAAATTGCAATTGTACTAGTAATCATAGTGTTTTAAATTAATGCAGTTAATTTTGTATGCTGTTTAAGTGCTGATGTGATATTTTTGCTCATAATTTGTAGTCTAACTAATGAGCTGAGCTACGTATCCATGGCACATTAAGTGGCCAATAGTTGTTATTTTCAGTATATTAAAATAGTAATGTTGCATGTGAGAAGAATGAAATTCAAATAACTAATGAACATGGATATTTCATATTCAGTTTCTATCTGTGGTGTAGTAAAAACTCCCATAGCTTCCTGTTTAGTGGATAGATGAATTCTTAAAGCTAGAAACAGCATTTTTCCAATTAAGATACTTTTGATAATTGTAAATTAAATTACGTTTTAAGAAAGTTTATTTAATTTCTTCTAACTTGTCCCCATCTTTTACAAACTACGACTAAATATCAAGTAACTATTTAAGATGCGGTGAAGAAAAAATGGGCCATTTTTTTCCAAACTAGTTAGATTGGGGGATACTGTCACAAGATTGAAAAATCTGGCAGTCATGTAGTATTGAGGCTTGAGCAGTCTCAATTTGACCAGTGTTCTAATACAGATTTAGAGATCTAAAAGTTAAAGTAGTTAGGATTAAGGGGCTAGTCTGTTTAGAAATCCATTTCACCCCTCTAAACCTTAAAAAGACATTATTAAGCCCTTCTGAATTCATTTTTTCAATATTTTTTTAAAACCTATGCCTTAAAATCTGAAATTTATTTTCAAAATCAGTCTGAGAACTGATGGGTATCATGTGGAAGTGTAAAGGGGAAAAGGAGAGAAGTGTTTTCTTGACGCTTTTTGGAGCTTCCTAGAAATTCTTAATTGTCCCCAAATGAGTATTCTTGGAAAAGGAGTCTTCTATCTCCTGTGTTGTATTACCATTTACTGTGATGTCTGATAAGATTGCATCAAACATCAGTTTTTAAAAGTAGATGCTGGCTTTGAAAAGGAACTGAAGGGTTACAGGATATATTTCTGACTCTGAGCCAGAGGTACCAGGGAATTGACTTAAACTGCAAGGACTAGTCAGATGTTCAGGAGAAATACACATTCATACTAGTGACCTTATTGGTGTAAAATGGAAGGACCTGGAGATCAAGTCTTCCTCTAATGATCTTGACTAACTAGTACTGAGTCTGAATTTGGCCTGCTTTCATTGTGCAGAATAATTTATCCTTGCCATGTTGGATGCAGCTGAAAACTTTGTGCATTCTCAGCACTTCCAAGTGTGTGGAGGAAATGGCAGCTTCAGAATGGTTCTTTTGACTTAGTTTGCTCTTACCAAATTGCCAAAAGGAAACCGAACACTTCCTTTTCATTAACTGCAAAACTTAGGAGTATCTCTTTCTCTGGCAGGAATCGACTTTAAAATCAGAACAATAGAATTAGATGGAAAGAAAATCAAGCTACAAATATGGTAAGTATTCCAAAGTAATTCAGGTTTTCAATGAATTCACTTTGAGAAAGAATACTTCAAAGCTTTTGAGCTTCAGTGTACCAGAAGTTTCATACCTTTTATTAATTGACCGTTCATAAGGTTTATGCTTTTTCCTGGCTTGCCCTTGGAGTGGTTCTGCTTCAGTAGCACTGGAAATAGCCTGCTCACATGCAAGCATTACAGCAATTTCCTAGTTTGTCAACAACTGTCTTCTTAAATGTGCCTTTAGCTTTTCCATGTGGAGGAGAAATATTAACTCAGTAGCTGTAAGCTAAAATGTGCAAGCCAATAAAAGGTAATCTTCTCTGGTACTTTGATACCTGGTTGTACTCACCAAAGCACAGGTGAATGCCAATTCCTTGCGTGGTGGCTTAGTGGAAACTGAGTCTTCTGAGCCAGAATCCTTGTGACTAAGGAGATGCAGTGCCACAAGTGGCTGATAAAAATGTTCTGTCTGTAATACAGATTTAAAAAGCTGGGTTTTGTCAGGCCTTTGGGGTTCAGCTCTCCCAAGGTGTGACTGGTATCACCAAATATATAATATATCCAAACACTTGGGTCTGCTGGGTCACTCACAGACAGGTGCTGCTTTCAGGTCAGCCAGGACAGAACACCAGCACACTGAGCTGTAGTGGCTGAACTTAGCAGCAAACTGGATGTGACAGTGCTCTATCCTGAAATATTTTATTGTTTTGTGGTTTAACTAATGTTTAAGACAGGACTTGGATGCATCAGAGCTTTTTATTTTTAATTACTGGAGGGCAGGCTGTGTACTGCTGAGTTTTATTGCTTGCATGAAAACTGGAGTGGTTTTGTGCCACGATTCTGGTGCCGCTCTAACTGCTGATGTAAGGGAGGGTAGCTTGGGAGTGAGGAAACTGCTGAGGGCTGAAGAAACTTGTGCAAACAGCCAAAGGTGTGTTTTTCCTAATGAACATGTATCAATGCATTGTTATTCTTTAATAAGGCATCTCATGAGTGTAAAACAAGTCCTTTTTTTCACTGACTTGTAGGGATACAGCAGGCCAGGAGAGATTCCGCACAATCACAACAGCTTACTACAGAGGAGCCATGGTGAGTGCTCACACTTCAAAAAACCTGAACACAAAAACCTAAACACAACTAGTGGAACTGGTTTGCTGCTCCTAAGTTTGTGTCATGTAAGTCTTCCACTGGAGGACTGGATAATTGTGGCTTGAGAGGTGGGGAATGAAGTTTGTGGTTTGGTTGGGGGTTTACTCTTTGTTTTTCCTTTTTTTTTAATGTGCTGGTACTCAGTCTAGGCCTGTTTTTTGTGATGAAACTTCCAGCCCTATTGTCTTTTTTAATATAATTAAAATTTCTGCAGATTTTAATAAAGTAAGTTACCAAGCTTTAATCAGAGAGGTTTGGGTTTTTTTAAATGCACTCAACCCCTTTAAACACTTGAAGTGTTTCAAAAATGTATAATGAATTATTTTAATATTAAAATTGTGTTTCACTGAATTGCTTTTCCTTCAGCCAGTAGAGAATGCAAAGTCTGGGCTAGAAATACAATCACCTGCAACACCTACTGTTATGTTTTCCTCCACTGGGAGTGACTTGAAGTCAAATAATTGACTGAAAGCCTGCACCCTTGTGGTACAACGCTTGTAATGGTTCTTAATGCTATGATTTGAGATATTTTATGTTAGGACACCTTTAATTTCAACTTGGTGGTTACTCCCTGTGCTGCTGTTTTAGGTTCTTTCTGCTTTGTATGAACAGATCTGTGCCATTCATAGGCTGTGGGTCCAAATAACTCCACTGTTACAGAGCACAGGGAGAAATAATAATGGTTGTGCCACTGTATTAGAGCTCTCCAGTGCTTAAAAAGGCTTTTTCACGGACCTGGTCTTCTCCCCAGTCCCTGGCCAAGGGCTTCTATTTGTCCTATGGGGAATGATTGGAAAGGCCCTAGGAAATGGAGGTGAACCTTGCAGTCTGTCCTTAATGCAGTGGCTCTGTGGTTTCCCAAGCTTTGCCAACTGTTGAGATCCCATGCCAGTGTATGTACAGAATTGCTGGAAAGAGCTAAAGCTCCTGGGAGAGCTCCAGGGGTGAAAGTTTCTGCTGGCCCCAGCAGATTGGAGCTCACAGGTTTGGTATCCTGGACTGCTTAAAGCTGCTGCATTGAAATGTGACTTTAACCAGAGATCCTGGTGGCTGGTGTAGTAGAATTTCTAAACTTGCCCTGACTGTAGGCTAATAATTAAAAGCTTTGTATAGGTGGAGTGTTTGACCTCTAACAGTGGCAAAAAATGTTAAATAGTAGTATTTTGGGTAAATTCCAAGCCATGGCATAATGCCTTGAGAAAATACTTACCTATAATCCAGTGTTGAATTTTTTTGGAACTATAATTAAAACTACAGCATACATCAAAAGTCAGCCAATAGTACTAGCTCGTCTAACTAGATTTTCCTAACTTTATTTAGGGAATTATGCTGGTGTATGACATCACAAATGAAAAGTCTTTTGACAACATAAAAAATTGGATAAGAAACATAGAAGAGGTAAGTGCTTTGTTCCATCTTAATGATTTCCCTGGGACAAATAAAAATCAAGTAATTACTCACTTCCATTTCAGTAGCCAGCATATATGGCCATGCACCACTTAGGGGTAAAGTGCCTACAGTTGCATTTCCAGAACAGCCTGTGCATGTATGCAACCTGCTACAGAGCTCATGGCACACATTTGATCTATTACAGTACATGGGCAAATGTAATCTAGGAGTATTTATTCCAGCCTATTTTAATATTTTAATTGCTTGTTTCAAGAGTCAGCCTCTTTCAGTAATGCCTTCACATTAGATAATTTCTCTAAAATAAAAAAGTCTGTTGTGGAGGAGTTTGACACACAAGTTTCTTTTCAACAATGATGCACTTTGTTCCTGAGAGATTACTTTTTCTTCTTCCAGCATGCCTCTTCAGATGTAGAAAGAATGATCTTGGGTAACAAATGTGATATGAATGAAAAAAGACAAGTCTCAAAAGAAAAAGGGGAGAAGGTAAGATTTGGTAACTCACCCTAATTAGAAGCCTACTTCTTGTAGGATTTTAGCTTCTGGGTGTTTGATATGTTTTAGGCATGTGAGAGAGAATGGGTCTCAAATCTGTTGTTTCAGAAACTTTTACATGTATAGGATGCCAGGTTTGAGGTTTTTTGTTTTTAAATAGCACTTAACTGTCTTCAGGTTTGAATAAACTTAATGGTACTGTTGTCTTGAGGGCAAGATCCTGTAAAGAATGTTGACCTTTGCTGTAGCATGAAATATTCTAGAGCTCAATATATTAAGTTTTCTGTTGTTGTACTCAATTCACCGTGGTGGTTACTTATTCTAGTTATAAGTGCTGTTACTAAAGCTTTAAGTAATTAATTAGTTGTTCTACAGAACAAACAAGTGAGGAAGAATACTACAAAATGTGTCATGTACAGCTGAAGTAGTCTAGCTCTTGGTAACATAGCTTATGGGATGGTTGCATTATAGTTCTCTAGTCCACAATCTGTATCAAGGAAGATTCTACCTTAATGTTCTTTTAGAGCCTAAATAAGTATTTTGGTCAGAAATTAATGTCCTTTTTTGTTTTGTTTTGACTTTATGTGAGGGTATGATGAGTTCTAATACTTTATCTAATTGTCTTTAATGTTCTTGCAAGACAAAATAGAAGTGAAACTTGCTTGGTTTGGTTTTTAAAGCCTGCTGTAGCATGCAGCATCTATTCTATTATGTACCTATTGTGAACCTGGGTGAAACAATACTTATATAAAGGAACTTCAAAACCACTGAAAAACTTTAACCTCTCTTCCAGTTAGCAATTGATTACGGAATCAAATTTTTGGAGACAAGTGCAAAATCCAGCATAAATGTGGAAGAGGTAAGAGATGGGTGCTACACTTGGGTGTTTCCTGAATTACTTCTGTGGAGGTATGCTCCATGGTCTGCTGGGCTTTCTCACCTGACTTGGAACCTGAAATCCCAACTGTACTTCTGGGTCTACTGCTACGATGCAACTGTTTCTGGTTTTCTGGTAGTGTCTGCAATTGTTTTAAAAATGGGTGTTAACAGAATGATTTACTATTACTGTTGAAAACAGTTGCCTTAGATGTCTGTGCCTTGCTACTTAAATTTCAAGTCCTTTTGGACAGGGAATAGGTTTAATTTCAGAACAGTGCCTTGTGCAGGAAATGGGATTCTTTACTTTCAGGGTAACATGCTACTGTGTCACAGAGCCTTCAGGTTACTACTAAATACATGCTGTGCAGATGAGGCTGAAAATTCACGTATTAGCCTGAACACCAGGTCATAAGCTCATGTTAGAAAGGGAAGAAGACTCACAATGCTATTTATAGATTTATAATCTCTTTTCCTGCAAATAAATTTCGTGCTAAACCCACAAGATCTCTGTGAGAACTTAAGGAAATAGAGTGGGAAGGAAGAGTGGCCCAAGTCCAGTCTATCTTGCTATAAATCACTTGTGTCATCTCAGGGAGGGTGGGGGAGGATCTGAGCTGTATGAGAAGTGTGGACAAAAAAAAACCTCTATCAAAGGCCAGTTAAATTAAGATTTATTCATCCAACAATGTAGACTTGTGTTATCCTTATACCTAATAATTTAGAAGTCTTTCTATGGGATTTTTTTTCCTTTAAAATTCCTACAAACACCTACTTAATTCAGCTTGTGTATCTGACAAGTTAACTAGAAATTGAAGACATTGTTACTTTAAAATAATAAGAGAGGTGTTGTGCCAGCCAGGCGTGGTTTTTTTCTGATTGTGGGGTGATTGTTTTACAGGATAGAGTTAGAATGGACTGATCTGCATGCTGCACCTGGACTAGCTTGATCTGATTTTCAGTGTCCTTGTGATTCTTAGAGCAGACTCTGGAAGTGGGACCATGAGGAGTCAGTACCAGAGGGGAGACCTGAGTTCTTCTGGAGGGTTGGCTTGCTCTGTCATGACATGGCAGTTTCATTTTAACCCCTGCACGTCATGAAATGCACAACAGTAGTTTGTGCTTACTCCAGAATGTTTGGCTCTCTGAATATTTTTTAAAATTATCACATCAATGGTGAAGAAAGCATTAAAAAGTGCAGCTAGTGTAGGCATTTGGCAATCACTAACGGTTTGGTTTACTTTCCACCAAATATTTTACTTGCAGGGAATTACACAATTGTGATATTCTTGGGATCAGAAGAGAAATAATTTATTTGTTGTGATTTATTTACATTAAATGAGTGCCTGTCTTTGGCTATATTCCAAACACAATGAGAGGGGAAGTGTTTATACTTCTTACATTCTGGAACTGTCCTTTGATTATTAGGGTCTCCAGACAGCCTAAAGTCTTGCTTTTTCCTGCTCCTGGAGAATTGCAGAGTTTTCCTGCTACAGAAGTTTCTTTGCTCCTTCATACATTGAAATCTGGGATGCTGAGATTTGCCAGAGTAATTATTCATGGGTTGTTGTCTTTAATTGAGATACTGGAAGCTTAAATAGCCTTGTAGATAGTCCAGAGTAAAGCTTTTGGAAGACAGAAAGCAAGCTAACCTTAATGTGAATTCCCAGGCTTGCCCTTCTCAGACCTCTCTGGGTTCCTAATTGTGATGCACAGTTCAGTTTGGGGGGGTAATAAAAACAGGATTAGTAAATGCAGCCTTGTCTTCAGCTGATTTTTCTTTCTCCCCCCAGAGGTATGCAATGGGACGGTCTATTCATTTGCTTGAAAGATTAGCGAGATGGAGGCTAAAAATAAATAGCTTTTTCTTCTAAAGGACATTTGCTGAAGTTTTAAATGTTGTACATAGAGTGTCTTGCAACTCAAAGTGCTTCTAGTGGTCTACAGAACACTGTATTGTTGATGTGTCTGGCTAGTCCAAGTTTATCGTGTCCTTAATGTGTCTTGTGACTAACTCTTGTTTGTTTTTTCTTTATTTCCCCTCCTCACCAGGCGTTTTTCACACTTGCACGAGACATTATGACAAAGCTCAACAGAAAAATGGTTTGTATTTCCAATTAGCATACAAACTAGATAGAGTGAGAGGACAGTATCTTGATACTGAGTAGTAGCCCTACCAAAATCTCCTGGGGATTTACTAGATAAAATGTGAGCAAACAGTGATTTATCACACCTTATTACACATCAGTGCATAACTATTCATTATTTTGCATGAACATTAACATTGGGCAGCCTGAAACTGATGTGTTGTTCCAAAATGCAATAGTGTGATCTGTGTTATTATGTAGTCTCTTCTCCAGCTAATTCTTGAGATCTGGGTTGTTATATAAATGTTTATTTTTTTTTACCAAGTGATTAATGAAGTCTGGATAATTGAGGAGCTCAAGCTGAATTAGATCTCTGCTCTGGTTATTACTTTGCAAGCAGAGGAAGTGGGAAGGGAGACTAGGAAAGCTAGAGATGCTATTTTCTGCATTTTATGATGTTGACACTCTTTTCTCTTTCAGAATGACAACAGTTCATCGGGGGCAGGTGGGCCAGTAAAAATAACAGAAAATCGATCTAAGAAGAGCAGCTTCTTTCGATGCACGCTACTTTGATGAACTTCTAATGATAAGACTGCAGCACACTTAGAACCTTTTCTGCTTCTTTGAAAGCACAGGGTCACAAAGCCTCAGAAATAATACCACCAAGCTGCTGCTGAGAGCTCCATTGAACGTAGACTGCGATACGCAAATACCAAGCGGATTTTGCTCACTAAGCCTATTGACCTGTCAGGCTCTTCTTTCTCAGATATGGAAGCTATGAAGTGGAGACACAAATGCAAGATTTAACTTGTTTTCCTTTTTTACTTTCTGTTTTATTGCCTGTTGCAAAAGCTGCTATGTTTCTTTTAACTTTGCACATCCATATTGGCCTCTTACTGCCTGTTACAGCACAATCTTACATTTGTATTTGCACAGTTTGACTTGTAAGTGAGATTCTTAACAGATTTGTGCACAGTTTTATTTCTCTTTTTAAACAAATTTATTTTCAAGCAGAAGAGCCAGGGGAAAAACTGAGTCTTGTTTCCATTATTTTCTATGCTGTATACTCATGGCCATGCAGTATGGATGTTGTTGCTCTAGTGATGAGAATTACTGTAACAATTGGCATTTAACAAATTTGTACAGATTTTGTCTTTTAGATGCACAAATCTGTTTATGCAGAAGCTATGGCTTCTGTTCTGAATGTAGTATGCTTCTCTTTCTTTACCAGACTTAGCAAAGTTGTGTTCTGAATTGCCAGTCACTGTCTGATTCACAGATGCACCTTTCAGTTATTTGAATAAACAGTGTCTTTCCTCACTTAACTTCCCTTGTTAGCTCAGACTGTCTGCTTTTTTTGTTTCTGATGAGGAAGCACACTCTGGATTTGAAATCATCACCACAAATTGGCTTCATCACTATCACTTAAGTGGCTTGTGGAAGCTGAATGCATGAGTTTTGAGTAACCTCTTTGTGGATTCACTTGTTCAGAAATGACTGCTTCTAAAGGTGACTTCCATTTCTACTCTTAATTCTAAGGATAGTTTGTTAACATCTGTAAGCATTGGCACTAAGGAAGCCTAGCATTAGGGCTGTAATGTACTCTTAGTTCTGCAGTTAATGCTGAATGTGTGTCTTTGGTCTGCTCGAGCAGTTGTTTTTTCATCAAAAACTGGTACAGTGACCTAGACTGTTAGAAGCAGAGGTGAAACATAGTTGCCTTTTTTTACTCAACTGAGCATTGTATAACCTAGTCTTTGTTCTACTACTTTGTTATTGTCTTCTGAAAAATTTCCTCAATGAGCAATTAAAACAGGTGCTTTAGTTCTGTTGGTGTGCCAAACGTGGACCATTGTAAGCTTTAACTACAAGTTTGTGTCCAGCATGTTTGCTCTTAGGGGATGGGTGTGTTCTGTCATTGTCAGAGGAAATGTCTGACATGCTTTTGCTTCACTTGGTTGTCTGGAGTTGTAAACAGTGAGTTAGTTGTTACCACAGAGAACCATTTTGTTGTGTCAGGTACTGAATTTGTTATCTCTGGGTCTGTTCGAAATAGTTTGAAAGCGAACAGGCCAATAGGGTTAGATGTAAAGCTTTTGATTTTAAAGGATTTAACCTTAGTAGCTGGTTCCATAAAGTTTTAGGTGGTTATCAGCCTGTCCCCACATGTAGTTTAATAGTAGTTCTTGTAACTAGATGGTGGATCTCATAAACTGCTGTTGCTGCACTAGAACAGAGAAACCTTCATGGCAGCAAGGTTTAGTGAAAAAACAAAGCAACCCTAACTGCTCTGTTGTCTACCCTTGATGTTTTTCTTGGACAGGCTAAAGCAGTTATGTTTTCTGTATGGTTAAAAAAAGTGCTTCTATACAGAAAGTGTTGTGACACCAATTATGAATGTTGTTTATTTTCAGTAATTTACCTCTGACTTACTTGGTGTCGTAATACTTTGATTTTTATCTCAGGGGTTGTCTGCAAACCAAAACTGACATGTTCTGTGTTTGGCACTGTTTACAGAATGCTTTGTATTGTTTTTCCTGTCTTCACTGTGTGGTTAAATGTTCATTCAATATTAGTCTCCATGAACTTCCCTTTGAAAGAGCCTGTAAGTAGTAGAGTCTATGAAGTGCTTCTTGAAGCAGCAGCGAATTGGGGTATCTGCTCTGTATGGGGGAGGGTGGGAGGGAGAAAAGAACTTGCTATTTTCTTACATTTAGCTGTGCTAAACTGTACATAAATGTGAGGTAAGACCATAGGAAATTCACTTTATGCATGAGAAAGTACTGCAGTAAATATTTCTCTTTGCTTATTGTTCGTGTACAGTTTATCTTTTTCTATTTGTAGAAGAATTTAATGCAATTTTGTTGTCATCTGCTGAAACTGAAGAATTCTAATTTCATGTGATCTTATGGATAAGGTAAAATGCAGATTTCTTTCTTTATGTCTTTGCCCCCACCCCACTTCTCCAGCAGTATTAAATGGCTGAGTGGCTGCACTTTATCAGTGTGCTAACTTTTGGTCAGTAGAGACTTTTCTGTGTACAGTCTGCCCTGTCAGACGTGGGAAAATGTGCTGTATCTTAGCATGCAAATCAGCTGTATGTTTTACTGGGATATTTTAGCTATGGTTTCCTCTAGACAAGCGGGTGATGATAATGGTATGTTCTGCCTATGCATCAGATGCTGGGTATTACAGGCTTTTTCTAATATCACTATGATTGTTTTGTGCAGTCTCTGTTGTTACTTTGCTCAAGACTATATAATCTTAAGTTTTGAAGGACTCTTAACTATACCTCAGTCAACTAGTTAGTACTCTAATGCCCATTAGAATGAAAGTCATATGCTTATGATTCACTTAGCAGCAAATGTATTTCTGTTTTCTTCCAGAAATTGCCATTAACCTTTCAGGAAAGCAGACATTTTTGGATGGATTTCAATAAAACAAAAATGCTGCTTATGCTTTGGAGTTTTAGGAGAACTTTCTCTCAGCCCTATGCCTGTGCACTATATCTTGACCTATGTTTTTCTAAATGGTTTTTACAAAAAAAGCCAAATGAAAAACAAACTGGTCTCAGTGCTTTGCAATTTTAGCTTTCAGTCTGTGCTCAGCATGCACAAGAATTTTTTGTTGAGTGTATATAGAATGTGTTATTGACTTATCTGGGAGTTCTAATATTGCTAAAGCTTAAACCACTCATGAAACTTAATGCAGCTCACTTTTCTCTTTGGGGGACAGTCTCAAAAATGCTGGATGAATTTTCAGACCTGTAGTTCCTTTTACAGAAAATATTTCCCATTGTGACTTTCTCATACTGGTCTGCTGAAGTTAAGAGAATTACGTGGATCATTTTCACAAGTGAATAAAGAAGTCTTGAATGTACATATCACATTAAAATATTGTGAAAACATAATGATTTGCAAGTCCATCAATAATATGTAAAATGCATAAATGTGTTATTTGTGAAAATGCATCTATTGTTGGGTTACCTGTTAATGTAACAGAATTTTGCAATGTTAAACTTGCTAAGGATTGGTCTGTAGGTAATAATAGGTCTTTTTTCTCCTCTATTCATTGAACTGCTTATACCATTCTCACTCTTATAAATAAAATTTGTATTTCTTTCTTCCAAAAAAAGCAGGATTTACATTGATTTTTCTTGTTTCTGGTGAATTTAACTATTTCAGTGCATTCCTATGGCCTTACGAACATTTTTGCAAATAAAACTTTAATTACCATTATTTTAATGCTATATAGCTACTAAATTCAGAATAAAAAGTATAGTCCTTGAGAAAATGCTTAATTTTGAAATAGAAGTGTTCTGCTGTGTGTGTTTAAGCACATTTTACCTCTGGTATAAAGGTGTAATGTGAAAAGCTCCTGTAGATAAAAGTGAACTTGTCATGTGGTTAACTTGTAAACCTAATCATTAAATGTGTATTGATGTATAGAGATAAAAAAACCCAAACCCAGCTCCTAAGAAAACCTTCATAGTCCAATAGTTTTAATATTTCATGTGAACTTTTTTACAATGTGTGTCTCAAATAAAAGTTACATAATGAAAAGCATTTTGGAGTATTTTGTATGAAATATTCCACGTAGTTTTTATACAGTTGGCATTTCCACTCTACTTTTGATACATTTGTTGTGGAAAGGTGTCCTGCTGGGTTGTATCTGTAAAGCTTAGTTTAACTAGTGATGAACCACAAGGGTTTTTGTCTGTCTTTGCTTGTTCCCAAACTTCACTGTTCTTTAGAGTTGTCCAGAAAAATCCTTTCTTTCTGTAGTGATTGCTTAAATCTAAGTATATTATTTTGATGATCTTCAGTTTCCTAGGAAACAATTTTTCCAGACATTTAGTGTCATGAAATTTCCTTTTAAAGTAACTTCTGAGCAATGCCTGTAAAGGTAACATGAGACACAATTTCCAATTTGATTAAGAATTATCTACTGACTTAAGCTGTTAACAGTCTCCTTTTTTGTTGTTGTTTTAAATCAGGATTATTTGAAAGGTATGACTCTGAAATAACCTGGAGCACAAATATAGCAAATATTGTTTGTCCAGTGTCCTTCAACTGAGGAATAAATCCCAAACTGAGGGATTTGGCAAATACTTGTTAGCTGTAATATTAGCAATAGTTTTTGCCTTCCAAATTATTGTGATTTGGCAGTAGCTTTCAACTGGTCCAAAAATTAGCAAACCTAAGGAAAGAAGGGTTTTATCTACTCAAGACAAAAGCAAGTTAATAGTTGAGTCCTAAGAAGTAAGTGGGAAACTCAGGAATGACAGATAGCTTCTAAAGTGTGTTTTATGTGTTCCCCTCATCAGCTGTGTTTAGCTGAAAGGATAAATTGTCTCCACCCTTAGCAACACAAAGCTAGAGTTCCATCCTTGTTGCACCTTACTATTTCTTGATTCTGGTTTGCTTTGTTGCACTTGTTTTCAGACTTCTGGTAGACAAAATTGCTGGTTTAGGAGCAGCTGTTTAAGCATTGTCTTACATATGCCCTAGATCTGAATTGGGTTTAGATGCTTAGCAGTCCTTAAGTCCTCACAGTAGTTAGTGACATTTTAAGTACATTTGCATTCTGCATTTGTTAAAAGGAAGTAGCAGACATACCTACACTACGTAAAAATGGTGATTTATTACAGCTTCTGTCTGGGTCTGTTTTTGGTGGCAGACTAGCAATTATGACACAAATACTGCCCACTTGTAGATCAGAGGCAAGTTGTTGGTACACATGTAGAATGGGTCCACTTTTTATAATGTGGTAAATTGCCTTTTTCATAAATTATTCTTTTTCCAACTTGGTTGACCAGTGTCTCTTAAGAATTCTTGAACTATACCAAAATCATCAATACAAAAAGATTTCATAATAATTTTTCTTTAGAAAGAGTCTAATCTTCAAGAGATGAAATAGGTAAATGAAGCTTTTATCTCACCATCTGGAGATTTAAAGAAAGGGCATGACATGGAATGCAAAACATACTGAAAAGTTGTGCTCTTGTATGTGTTGTAGTTGCTTCAAAAATTTTTTACTGTCTTCAGCAGAGCACATCAGCAAGAAGCTGCTGGTGTGAAGAAAAGTGCACGAGTTCTGAGCACATAGCTGGTACTTATTGTTAGTTCAATTTGTGAAATAAAGTTGTAAGTTATGAGCAGGATAGGAGCATTTTCCCCATCTGAGGAATTAACAGGTTTAATGAACTGTGGAAAGTGTGTGTAACTTAAATTGTACTATTGAATACACTGTACTGCCTCCAGAGTGACCAGGAACTCTGTGAACATCCACTAAGGCTTGAGAATTTCACGCTAGTTAATCTTAAATAGCTTCCTTGAGTAGGTGGCTGAGGTGCCTTACTGCAGTTGTGACCTTTTCTGCCTCTGCCAACCGTCCAGAGGCGTGTCCATGACACACAGCTCTCTGTCCCAGGGCCTCGTGTTGGTACTGGGCTCTCAGATCCCTGGACTTGCTTCCAAACAGGTTTTGGTTTCTCAGGGAAATGCTGCCATTGTGCTCACTGACCTTTCTGCCTTGGTTTAACACTTTTGTAGAACAGCATGAGGGGATGGTGCTCCTGAGACTCTTCCTTTGGGGCAGGAGCTGGCAGGGCCCAGGGCTGATGCCCTTCACTGCGTCCTCTCTTTCAGTGCTGCCTCACCCACAGCCTTATTTTTGTATGCAGTGGAAAAGTGCAGACTTCACTTACCCAACTCACTACAAGTGAAGTGAAAATTATAGAACTTTTTTTTTAAGAAAAGGTGAATGTTTATTTTTATGCTGTTTGCAAATCTGTACTGCTACTTACTTTTTTTTTTTACTTTTTTTTTTTTTTAATTTTTTTCCTCCCTCCAGGCAACGTAGGAACTAACTAGCTCTGGTCTGTATTGTAGATGAAGGACAGAATTTCTTCAACAAGGCTGAACAACTTCCGTCCCTCTCTTGATGCTGCCGAATGCTTTATCTGAGCTTCCTCACCCAAACTGCAATGACTTTGTAACCCTCACACTTGTGCTCTGAACCAATAAAACACAGGCAAAAGGCAACCACATGTGTCCTATGAACTGTTTATATGTAATTTTCCAGAACAGCACTGGTAGACGTACATGAAATTAGGAAATGGCTGTGCAGCTCCTTGTGTCAGCTGTGAGGACAGACTAGCCTTTAAAACCAGGTCTTGATTAATTAATGGAGTTCTGCTGTTTAGGCAGACAGGGCTGTGTTACTCGGCCACTGCTTCGTTTGCTTGAAGGAAAGACAGGGACAAGCCCAGTTCTGCACGAGGCTGGGCGGGAACCCTTCCCCTTCCTTATCTCGTAGAAGCGGCGAGACCCCCGGCTCGCCTCGCTGAG
>VYZP01033036.1:0-21363 GCA_013400635.1 Hypocryptadius cinnamomeus
CTTCCAACCCAAACCACTCTGGGATTCTGGAATTCAGCATCGCTCCAGCACCTCTGGTGCTCCATCCCTGGGGATGGAGCTCACAAGTCAGTGAGGAAGGGAGGGATAAAATGAGGAATTTCAGGGCAGTACAGCTCAAGATAGACTCGGTTTATGAGATACCAGGCAATGATTTGGGTTATTGCCTCTCTTGTCTTACCTGCTCTTTGACCTGCCAGTACTGTTAAACTCCCTATGCAGGGCAGCCAGGAGGGTTTGAGGGATTTATGATGTGCTGGGAAAAGGGTGGGAAGTCAAGGGGAGGGAAACTCATGGAGGGAAAAGCAGAGACTGCAGTGGAACGGGAGACTTGAGGCAGAGGTGGCACCTCAGGAGGGCAGCGGGGAAGGACGTGGGTGACACACAACAGGGAAGAGAGGAACAGGCTGAGGAAGGGGCAGGGAGAAGGGGAGCAGGGCACACTCTGGGGTCCCAGAACAGAGTTTTTCTCCTTGGAAATGATGGCAAAATCCACTGGGACACCTTTCCTTCCTGCAAAGGAGGAAAAGGCAGTGAAGGATAACAAAGGAGCCTTGCAGCAGAATCAATTAATGAGCGAGTCAGCTGCTGCTGAATGAGATTTGAAATTCACACCAGTGCTGGAAACCCCAAAATAAACCTTTCCCCTCCACAGTGCATCAGAAACTCTGCCTTTTAAGGCAGCATCGCCCGCTGGATGTTGGAGGGGCAGACAAGGGACAGAAAATAAACTCCAAAGCCCCTCCTCTTGTGTCTCTCCGGCCCTTTATTCTGCTCTAATCCTCAGATCCTGGTGGGGTTGAGAAGGGCTGTTTTCGCCCAGGAGGGAGGAGAATTCCCATGGGATGGAGAGCAACAGAATTCCAATTTCTGATTCAATGCCTGCAGCAGTCCTTCAGCTTAGTGGGGGAAAAAGGCACCAGGCAAGGTGTGCTCCCCTGGGAGCTGTCCTGCCTGTCTTGATGGAATGGTCCTGGAAAATAGAGCTGGGGGGTAGGGCAGGCTGGGGGCACCTCAGTTCCACGGATGGCCTGGGTAGGCTGAATTTCAGTGGGAGTCAGCTCCAGGCAGAGCAGGGGCAGGTTTGTACCAGGATTTAATGAGGCAGAGAATCCGTGTTGTCCTCAGCATCAAAGAGGCTTCCATTTCCAGGGGATGGCAAAGATTTCATTCCCAAATGAGCACGGAAATACCTGAAAATCCTCAGCACTTCCTGAGCCCTTCCTAACTCCAAACAGCTCTGCCAGCCCCAGGGAAAAGCCTGCCCAGAGCCAGAGCACCTGGCATTGCGTTGGCACCTCAGTGACATCACAGGCCGGGGATTGTGCCAAGGAACACCCTGGATCACCCATTGATGCCAGTCCATGGAATCATGGAATGGTTTGGGTGGGAAGGGACCTTAAAGCACATCTCATCCTACCCTTGCCATAGGCAGGGACACCTTCCACTGTCCCAGGCTGCTCCAAGCCCCATCCAGCCTGGCCTTGGGCACTGCCAGGGATCCAGGGGCAGCCACAGCTGCTCTGGGCACCCTGTGCCAGGGCCTGCCCACCCTCCCAGGGAAGAATCTTTGGGGCCATGAGATGTTTTACCAGGAATTCTTCCCAGGATTGGGCACCTCTTGAAGAGGGGCTCTCTGCTCAAACCTCTCTTCATTTTGAAACAAGCATTACTCCCAATCCTCTTCCCTCTCATCTGGATTTATGTCTCTTCCCATGCCAATCTGGGAAAATTTCATCCCTGTGGACATGTTTTCCTGAAGCTTCTGATTCCCAAAGTCTCCTTGACTTCTCATCCATCCTCTCTATGTGGTGACAGAGCCAAACACCTTCCCAGCACATGGAACCTGCTCAGTACCCCCTGCAGCAGCTCCACAGGCTTTTCTTCCTCTCCTCAGCTCCTGAGCCACCCACTTGTGCCATGTCCCAGCCTCCAAACCACTTTCTCTTCTTTCTGCTGAGCCATTTTTCCACATTCAACTTGCCCAAGCCCTGAGTCCTCTGGATCATTTAGGAAAAACTAGAACTTGTGTCCTGTGATCAGTTTTCATTCTTTTAAAGCTTCTTTTTGGGGAAGACTGAGCTGATAATTCTATGCCACATGTAAATAACAGTTTTTGCCATGTCTAAGACACTGGAATTTTATGGGCTTGTGGAAAACCTCCTTAAAGAGCTGAGTGAGTGAATTCCTTTTGCTATAGATTATTCCCGGAATGTTTATTTCCAATGCAGAGGGACTAAACCACTGCATTTATTCTCCCTCACAGGAATAAACACATGAGTGGTCCCAGTCCCGCTGTGCTTCACCACAACCCCTGTGCCTGTTCTGGGAAGTCCCACGGTCTGGATTCCCCATCCTTTTCCACAGAAAAGGATCACAGGGTTCCTTCCCTGCCTCCCCCACCCACCTCTGCTCTCCCTGTCACGAGAACCTGATTCCTCCCAGCAGGGTTTTTTCCACTCTCTCTGTAAAGCTGCACCAGGACTGGCCCCGTTCCTCCTGCTCCTGCCTAGAGTCATCCTCGTGGGGACTCCTGATTCCCTCTGCAGTTCCCTCAAAAATCCTCATGGATTTATACTGCATCCTCCCTCCCAGGTCTGGATGGATGGATGGATGGATGGATGGATGGATGGATGGATGATGGATGGATGATGGATGGATGGATGGATGGATGGATGGATGATGGATGGATGGATGGATGATGGATGGATGGATGGATGGATGGATGGATGGATGGATGATGGATGATGGATGGATGATGGATGGATGGATGGATGGATGGATGATGGATGGATATGGATGGATGGATGGATGGATGGATGTATGGATGGATGGATGGATGGATGATGGATGGATGGATGATGGATGGATATGGATGGATGATGGATGGATATGGATGGACAGATGAACAGATGGACAGTGCAGTGCTGCCAAAGATCACCATCTGTGCTCCTGACTCCACCCTGCAGCTCCACCTCCACCATCCCTGTTTCCCGAGGATCCTGACTTGGTTCCCAGCACCAGCAGCCCCTTCAGCTCCAGCAGGATCATTTCCCAAGGATGAAAAGCTGAAGTTGTGCTGCGTGCTGGAAGGGAACCAGCAGCTTCCCAGGACCTGTCTTTGGACTGGCAGGGACCTTCTGCAGTGGGAAAGCAGCAGAATCCACCTGGGAGGTTCCAGAGTTAAGAACAAACCTCCCCTCTCCAATATCAGCTGTTGACTGCTAGCCAATCCATCCTCCCCTTCCTGGTGATTTATCTCCCAACATCCCAGCACAGGTAATTTCCATATGGCACAGACTGCTGGAGTGGGCATTTTTCAGGATATTTAGAAGCTAAGTCACTTCCATTTGCATAATATTTCTAAGTGTTGAAAACAGTCCACAGGAGAAAAACAAAAGCATGGTTCATAAATTCCTTTTCCTTTGCCTCTGGCTACAGGGAAACTGGTCAAGGTGCATCCTGAATCAGTGCTGGGAGAGCAGGGAGCGGCTTTGGAGTCAAACCTGGTGGGAAAAGGGAACCTGTGGAGAGGGAAATGAACATCTGCCCAAACGTGCAAAGCAAGGAGGGAGTGTCAGGTCACTGTTCCCTGTCAGAAAGGTAGGTTGGATCTAGGAATTCAACTCCATTCCTTCCCGATCTTCCCTGACTTCATGTCCAAGGAAGCATCTCCTAGTGCTTCCTTGTCTGCCCAGAGAGCCTCATCCCTTTAGTTCCCTGGTCTAGACAATTCCTCTGAGCTGAGGAATTGGGAACAGGGACATGGAACACCTGGGAATAGGGACTAGGGACCCCTGGGAACAGGGACAGAGGACACCTGGTAGTGGGGACACGGGACACCTGGGAACAGGGACGTGGGCACATGGGGACATGAGACATCTGGGAATGGGGACACAGGACACCTGGGAACAGGGACATGGGACACCTGGGAACGGGGACATGGGACATTTGGGAAGGGGGACACAGGACACCTGGGAATGGGGACATGGGACACCTGGAACAGGGACATGGGACACCTCTCACCACACAGCTTTGCCCAGGTGAGCAACACCCCAGTGCCAGGGCAGAGGATTCCCTTGGTCTGACCAGGGAAATCACACACAGGTTTCCCATCAGGGCTGGGTGCACTGGAGTAGATCCCAGCCTTGCTCCCAAGCTGATCCCTGCAGCAGCCTCCATTCCATGCTCCAGCCTGTTTTCCCTCTGAAGTTCATCCCAGGATGGCTCCCCGCTGTGTTTCATCCCAAGAAAACCTCTTTTTGTTTACCTTGGACAAATATTTGCATATTCCAGAGCTCAGATCCTTGGAGGGATTATGCAAAAATCCCTGTGGCCCCTCCACCGCCCTGCTCCTGAAATCCTTAAGCTGTGCTTTACCTGCCCACTGCCTGCATACCTGGGTGCCTGTGCTTCCCCATGAAGGCTGGGAACACTGGGAAGAATTTATCCATGGATTTTGCTGAAATGGCATAAATAGAACAGCGAACAAAACCACTGCAAATCCTTTTCATCCCATTGGCTTTGATAGAGATACAGGGTTTGTTTGCTGTTTAATTTTTCACTTTAAATATATAAATAAATACGTGATTCAAGCAGATTTTTTTTCTCCCATCACTATCCATCTCTTCCCATGCCTGGATTTGAGGCATTGTGTAACTAGTGGAAGAGGCTGAGTGGCAGTTTGGCTTCAGTGGGCACCCAGTTCTCAGCAGGGGCTGGGAATTGGGGCAAAGAAGTGGGAGAGGCTGTGATTCATGTTTGAGGGAATGGGAAGCACCTCCCAATCTCCTCTCGGCATCAGCTCTGCTCTCCCGGAGCATAAATAACCAGCTCATCCCTCATGACTCCACTCTCGTTAAGGAGAAGCTTTGTCTGGGAGCTGTGCAGCCACTCAGAACTCACCCTGTGTCCTGCTGAGTGTGAGGCAGGGTGGCTTTTTCCCCTGCCATCCACGGGGATGGTGCTGAGCAGGAGAATCTGTGTCCAGCTCCTCCTGAGGGTCCCAGACCTTCTCTCCCCCTTGGCAGGGGGATATGGGGGTGCTCTGCTCAGCCAAGATCCTGGAAGGCTCCATCCTCACCTGCATGAGGAAAAAGGGGATGCTGTCCATGGGTGAAGCTCCTGGAAGGTTCTGGAAGCCTCCTGCCTCACCTGGCTGATGGAAAAGGAGGTGCTGACCCTGTGTGAAGCTCCTGGAATCTCCCAGAAGCCTCTTTCCCCTCTAATGGACAAAGGGCCGACGGAAAAGGGGGTGCTGACCCTGTCTGTCCCAGCTGAGCCCATGGATCCCATGTCCTCCAGAGGAACATTCCTTTGAGCAGCCAGTTGGGCTTTCCATATGGCAGGATTCTGGGAATTGCACAAAAGGCACCTTTGGCATCCCACTGCCATGAAATGCCTCAGCACTTCCCCAAAGTACTTCAGGGCAGGATAATCCCTCCACACTCCATGGCTGGTTGACTGCAGTCACCTCTTTTCCAGACTTGGAGCTCTTTGGAGAAGGAAGGATCTCATTTTGTTTGTTTCCTCCAGCAGGGTGGGATCTTGGCCCATGGTTGGGAAACTCGTGTGTTCCGTGAATACAAATGTAATTAATTAATGAGAAGAACCAGTGGGGAGGCAGAGCTCATGGCTGGAGGGGCTGATTCCAGGCAACAAGATTTATTTTATTCATTCCAAGCTCTTCTGTGCAGGAAGCAGCTCTGGAGCTGGCATGGACCACCAAAAGTTCTTCCACCTGTTCCCAGCATTAACCTTTGCAGCTCCAGCTTAGCTGAAGTGAGATCCCAACCCCCTGCCTGGCTGGGAGTGTCTTGAGCAGAGCCACTTAGCAGCTCTGGAGGGTTGAAGGGTCCCTCTGGCATCTCGGAGCCAGGCAGGAAAGAGCTCAGGGCTCCTCATTAATCAGCCATCACACAGGGAAATTCCAGTGTCTTCCAGCAGGCTTTTTCCCCTGGATGAGGAAGCAGCTGCCTCTTAATTAGAGGCCAGCTAAGTGCTACGTGTGCTCTGCGAGCCTGTGCATATTTAATAGCTCAGCTCCCAGCTGCCGCTGCTCGCTGCTGTGTTGGAGGGAGCGCTGGCTGCAAAGTTCCCTTTGATGTTTCCTCACACCGGCTGTCCCTGGAAACGGGGAGCACAGCGACTCAGGCACTCCAAAATCCACGGTGGGCAGGGAAGGGCAGGGAGGGGCCTCCTTGGCTGCACTGATCCGGCTGCTTTGCCCAGGGTGGGGCAGGGGCAGCGGGGCAGGAGCTGTGGGTGCTCCTGGTGAGGAGCAGGACTGACCTGGGGAGGGGAAGTGGGACACTGCTGCTGTCCTTCCTTACCCAAACACGTCCCGTCTCGGCTCTGCCAATGGATTCCTTCTCCTGGTGCTGCTGGGGACAAAGATGAATGTCAGTGTGATTGGGGCTGGTCCAGTTCCTCACACAGTGACCATCCAAAGGTGGCCACCACTGTGCTGTCACCTGGTTGCAGCCAGCAGCAGGAGGTGGCAGAAGGAGGCGTGGAAGTTCTCCTGCCAGGTGTTGAGAGCCTAAGGATACCCAGAGGAATTGTGCTCATCCCTGAGCACTGGAACCAAATGTTTCCCAGCCCTGCTCATGTTCCAGCCCTTGTTAACCATGTTTGAGGATTCTGCTGTCTTTATTTTCTGCTTTCCAGTCCATGTTCTCCATGTAGCTCCCTGGATATTCCCATGTCTATCTTCCCCTCCATTTCTTGATCCTCCCTGAGGCATTTTGCAATTTTAAACTGCAGTGCTTTGGCTCCTCACCCTTTCCAACCCAGTGCATTGAGGTGTCACCAAATTGCTCTCAGTATCTTTATTTTTCCTCTTTGGATGTCAGGAAAGGGCTCCACAATATCCAGATGAAATTTGTGTGCAGGAAGCCATCCATGGAGGATTAAATCAGCCTGGTACTTGTAGCTCCTTAAGGACGCACAGAATCCCAGAATCCCTGAGGCTGGAAAAGCCCTCCAAGGTCATTGAGTCCAAGCTGTCCCAAATCCCCACCCTGTCCCCACCCGGAGCTCTGAGTGCCATGTCCAGTCCTTCCTTGGACACCTCCAGGGATGGGGATTCCAAACCTCCCTGGGCAGCCCCTGCCAATGCCCGACCACCCTTTCCATGGGGAAATTCCTGCTGATGTCCAACCTGAACATCCCCTGAGGCCGTTCCCTCTCCTCCTGTCCCTGTTCCCTGGGAGCAGAGCCCGACCCCCCCAGCTGTCCCCTCCTGGCAGGGAGTTGTGCAGAGCCACAAGGGCTCCCCTGAGCCTCCTTTTCTCTCACTTTGTCCCCTGCAACAGCTGCTCCTGCCCCTGGTGCTGCTTTGTCCTGCCAGAACCCTTCATCCCTTCATCCCAGAGAGCAGCACCTGCAGTCCATGAGATCCAGGGGGAGGAGAGCCAGGACAGTCTGGCTGCTGCTCCCCAGAATTTCCCCCAGGCAGGGGTTTGCTCCTTCTCCATCCCCTCCAAGGTGTTGTTCCCCCTCAGCCAAGTGGATTCTGAAGTCCAGGACCAAGCTCAGGTCACTCCTCTGCAGGGACCCCAAATCCACAGGAGCTGTGAGGCACCAGCAGCTGGGAAGAATCAGATTCCCAAAGGCTGTTGCCCATCCATCTGGAAGGATGGCCAGGAGTAGCTCTGGATCCAGCCAAACCAGTCTTTATTTGCAGGAACAGAAGCAAATTTTAGGTTGGGATGGAGACAGCCAAGAGGCTGAGCAGGGAATTTGCTAAATACAATATTTTTTTGCCATCCTTTGCTTGTTTGCTTATTTTTTTTGTCAAAAGTGAAATGTCTTGCTGGAAAGTCTCCATTAAAGCTGAACTGGGAAAGCTGCCAAGATCTGGGATGGAATCTCAGGTCAAAAATGTGCTAGGGAGTCAACCTTAAAAACAAGGCTCTGGTGCAGGGGATTTGCCATGGAGTAGGAGCTCCATGCTCCAGTCCCTTCTGCAGGATTAGGATTTCCTTGGAGTCTGATGTCAGTGCCCCAAACATGGGGCAAAGTGTTCTTGTAGTCTGTCACTCACTTATTAAAAGATTGCTCCTGGACCAGAGAAACAATTTTCCCATGAATATTTCATCAAAACCAATGTGTTTGGGTGGGAAAAGAAAAAAAAATAGATGAAATGATGTTTTCTACAAAACAAACACACTACATCCAAAGCAATTCCGTGCTGCCCACCCCCATCCAGCAGTGCCCTCCTGGGTCCTGCAAGGCTCCTGGAGCTGAGCCCAAGCTGGAGAGCCTGGAACTAAGCTGGACATTGACTGGATTGATATCCCTGACTGTCCATTCCTGCCCATTGCAGGAGGAAGGGAATTCTGGCAGGAGGAGACTGAGGGATGAATTCAGCAAGGGGCAGCTCCAATCTCTGCTCTGGGACAGGGACAGGAGCCAGGGAACGGCTGGAGCTGGGCCAGGGCAGCTCAGGCTGAGATCAGGGAAAGGTTCTTCCTCCAGAGGGTGCTGGCACTGCCCAGGCTCCCCAGGGAATGGGCACGGCCCCGAGGCTGCCAGAGCTCCAGGAGCCTTTGGACAGCGCTGCCAGGGATGGACAGGGTGGGATTGTTGGGGGGTCTGGGCAGGGACAGGAGCTGCGCTGGATGGTCCTGGTGGTTTCTTTCCCACTCAGGAGATTACCTGATTTTAACATTTCACCTGGAGGAAAAAAAAAACCAAAACAACTCTGTTGGAAGACAAGACCTGGTAGTTTCTCTCCTGGCCACGGATATAGCTGATGGTGTTGGGGTGGGATGGAGGGGATGCTCCAGGGATGCTCCTGGTGCTGAAGGACACGTTGTGGCTGGAGGTTCCTCAATCCTCCAGCACAGCTCCTGCTCAGCCCACTCTGGGCGGGAACTGAGTTAATATTTCACTAACAAATCTCCTAAACTCGGGCTCCCCATGGGGCTGGCATTGATCACTGATCCTCAGAGCTCCCCTCTTTCTTTCTTCAAACCTTCCCTGGGCTGGAAAGGCGGCTGCTGATTGATATTCCAAGGCAAACGTTGCAGTCTTTCAAATGCTGCCAGGCTTTACGAAGAGCTGTTAATAAAATGGATTCACCCGGCAGGAGAAGCAAAGGGAAAGGGGAAAAAAAGGCTGGAAGGAGCAGAAGGGTCATTTCCAGACAACTGAGGGATTTTCCCTACACTGCCTCCAAGGTTTTGACTTGGGATTGTTCAGGAACAAGAATTCCAAGGGCAAATTGTTGGGATTTTAGCATTGGAGCAAAGAGCTAATGTTGAATTTGTGAGAGGGGCTTGGCTTGCAGAATTTGGATTCAGCCATCCTCAGATGTTCAAGATTCCAAAGCACTGGATGATCTCTGGGGAGGAAGTTGTCAGCTATCCATGCTTTTTGTCACGGGGGCAGATGTTCCTTAAAGAAAAGAGCAGACTGGGACAGAGGATGTGGCACCTGAACCGCCCCCCCCAGCAGGAGCCCTGTCCCTGGGGACTCAGCAGTTCTCACTTTGTGCCACTTTCTGACCTCTGTGACTTTGCAGGAAGGATGTCCCACCCACTGTGGGACCCTTGTGCCACAGAGAAACCCTCGGAGCACCTTGGTTCCCCTTCTTTCCAGCACCCCTGAGTTTTGTCTTCAGCATTGGTGAGCCAAGAAAACCAAGTGATTTGAGAGAGATCAGCTTGGAAGAGCAAGTGACAGATAAAAAAGGCATCTCAGCACTGCCTGCAACCAAGGCATTTCCAAGGTGTTGACAGTGAGGAGGAGGAGGGAGGTATACTTGGCTCCCAGCAGCTGGAAAAGAGTGCAGAATATGGTTTCTTTCCTCCCCCACAAGGAGAAGGGCTGGAGGTTCCCTTCTCTGGTCACAGCTCTACTTGGGGTCCCTGTGGAGAGGGAGGGGACCCACCCTGAGCAGGGACTGACCCTCAGGGTGGGGGCTGGGGCAGTCCCATGCTCGCTCCTTGCTGGGGACTGAGGGTGCCCTGCTCCTGAAACCTGTCACCAGCTTGGGATGGCCCTGCCCATCAGCCACGGGTCCTCTGCTCCTCCCACTGCCTGGGCTGGACAGGCTGGGTGGGTCACACACACCTGGGCTGGGAGGGGAAACAAGAACAGCCCCAGTTCCAGAGCTCCAGGAGCCTTTGGACAGCACTGCCAGGAATGCACAGGGTGGGATTGTTGGGGTGTCTGTGCAGGGCAGGAAGCTGGACTAGATGGTCCTTTTGGGCCCCTTCCAGCTCAGAATATTCCATGATTCATTGTCCTCTTGGTACCACACCACGCTGTCCCCTTTGGTGATTTTGAAAGGATTTTTAAATCTCTTTAAAGCACTTTTAAACCCACAGATTTTAAAGGATTCTGCAAAGCAGTGTCTGAAACCCAGGGCTCTGTGGTGGAGCTGGGGGTGTCAGTGAAGGCCCAGGCCGTGCAGTGCTTCCAGACCCTCTCCCCACCCCATTCTGTGCTCTCCTTGACATTGGAATTATGGTGCAGCCACTGCAGGGCTTTGTCTGACAGCTGCTCCACTCCGGCATTTCCTTACTTGATTTCTCAATTTGGGAAGTCTGGGGGGACTCAGTGGCTGAATGGCCATTGTTTACCCCAGGCCTGGGAAGGACATCAGGACATGTGCCTGCACTGCTGGCCTGGGAGATTGCCTTGCACACACGGCACAAAGAGTCTGGGAAGCCACAAAACACAGAGTGACTCATCTGCCTTCAGGAAGGACTTTCAGCCTCCTGGAAGGTCGCTGGTGTTTCTCTCACTTCTGCGAGGGCTGAGGTTGTTTACAGCAGGGCAAAATTCCCCTCAAGAGTCCCGAGGAAGGCACTGGAGCCCTTCCTCAAGGTGACCATTGCTGGCTGCGTCTCCTCCTGAGCCTCAGGGAATGTGGAGGGGCTCCCACAGTTCAGCCACTCTGCTGTGGGAGGGCCAAGAGCCGCCATTGAACAGAGAGAAAGAGATCCAAGGGGTCTGCTGAAGCTTCCAACCCTTTGCCAACCCTGTATCCCATCTCTGCAGGGGTGGGATCTGCAGCAGCCCCTGCTCCTGGCACCTTCTTGATGGACACTGCTGGGGGGAGGGAGCAGAACCAGGAGGAGCAGGGCCGAGTTGTTCTTCCAGCCCAGGACCAGCTCATTGGCAAAGGACTCTTTGTTTTTCATGTCTGAGAGCTCAGGCCACTGGAGAGGTCAGGAATGCCTGGCAGAAAGGCCTCCTGAGGCTGTCCCTCAGCCCAGCACAGGGACAGCGTGGGGACTGAGAGCTCACATGCACAGGAGCCACACCAGCCTGGCACAGACAGTCCCTGGGCTAAAGGCTGGGATCTGCCAGGGCCTCTGCTCCTGGGAGAGCACAAGGACAGGGAGGGCACTGACTGGGCAGGAATTCCATGGTGCATCTCCTGCTCTGCCTTTGACCCTGCTCCTCTCAAACTCTTGGGACAATTCGCACATTCCCTTTGAAAGGGCATTTTTGTAAAGGCTGTTCCATGGCTGGGATGCTTGGAATGCTGGGATCAGGGGGCTGAGCACTCTGCAAAGTCCCACTGTGGCCTTTGGAAGTGAGGGAGCAGCACCCTACAAGAAACAGCTGCTTAATTATCTGTATCCCTTGCCTCATTATTAAAATGGGTCCTCCACCCACTTTCTGAAGATCTCAGTGCATGGTTGTAAATGACAATTTAAGATCTCAGAGCATGTTTGTAAATAACAATTTAACATCTCAGAGCATGTCTGTCAATGACAGTTTAACTCAGCTGGTTTTATTGTATGCAGGTCACGTTTGGGGACCAGCAAGGAGGGGCTGGGGGTCATGCACTGGCTGCTGCAGGCAGAGATAAAATGAGGCCCCTGGACAGAAGGAATAACCCAGTTACTGAGAGAATTCCAGCTTGTACACAGTGGGAAGAAAGGAGAAAAAGCCAGGATGTGAACACCCCTCAGAGCAGCGGTTTGGGGCCCAGCAGAACATCCTATAGACTGGATTTAGGCACTGGGTTGGCAGCAGCACCAAAAATGAGAATTGCTCTGCAGGTTGTTCATCCATCTTGTGTCCCAGGATGTTCTGCACAACCAGAGCTGCTGGGAACATTCCTCACCAACCTTCCTTCCCCAGGCCAGTGGAGGGACAAAGTCACAAATAATTCCAGAGCCAGGAGGAGAAATGAGATGTCCACACCCTCCAATGACGCTTTGTGTCCTTGACACCTCTTTTCCTCACAACAAACCTCTTCCCCTTAGGAGCCACTCCAGGACCACTATGTCCCAAAGGTCTGTGCTGGAAGGCACCCCTGAAGGTTTGTTCCCACACTAGACCTGGTCTCTGCTTCTGGATCTACAATCACAGAAGTTTCTAAGCTGGAAGGGACCCACAAGGATCATCAAAGTCCCACTTGGTAAATCTTGGTCAATTCAGCTGTTCCAAGACTTTCCCACCCCTCTGGTGACCTGTCTCAGGGCTTCACCACCATCCCAGGGAACAATATTTTCCCAATTCCCAACCTGAGCCTCCTCTCCTTCATGCTGTGGCAACTTTCCCCTGCCCTGCTGCCACAGAAATTGGCTGCATCACCCTTTAAACCCCGTGCCAAGCACAGGTGGCTCTGTGACCCCTCTTATCCTCCTGCTTTTTGCCAGACCCAGCCATTCCCGCTCCGTCCTCTTGCGTCCATGTCCCTCTCCACGGGGCCAGCACTCCTCCAGGTAACTGGAAGGTTTGGCCAGACCCTCCACGGGCACTGTAACCACCTGGAGCATGGCTGGAGCTCCTTTCAACCAGATCCAGAGCACTTTGGTGTCTCCAGCCCAGCACGGCTCCAGGCAGACATGGAAAGGGTCAGTGCAGCTGCAGGAGCCTCCCCTGCTCTGGGATTTCTCTAGCTTGACCCCCATCTTGGTTCTTTTCATCCTGGACCATGGAGCATCCCAACAAGTGATGAAGGTGAATAATCTTGTGCCTTTGGCTGCCCTGGGGAGCAGCAGGACAGGCCTGGCTGCCTTTTGTGTCCATCACATCCTGGCTGGGTATGAGGAGGGAGGTGGAAGCTCTGTGCTCCTGTCAGCAGTCCTCGGGAGCCACCCCTCCCGATGGAAGTGCAGCTTCTTTCAGGCAGCTGAAGAGGATGTGGTCACACGGAGCCAGGCACTCTCTCAGCCCTTCGGAGGGGTTCTGGACACCCTCTGTAATCTGGTTTCTCACCGCTGCGGCCGTAATTCCCATTTCCACATTAAGCACGGCCGGGACATTCCCTTCCCTGCGTTTCTGTGATCCCAGCGGTTCCTGCATGGCTCGCTGGGACTCCTTGCATCCTCCTGCTCCTGCTGCAGCTTCCACCTGCCCTGGGGCCACCGCAGCAGTTCAGGCAGCAGCCACCAGGCTGCTGTATTTCCCTGGAAATACCAGAACAGGTTCTGCATATGTAAAAGCCTGGGAACGGTGATTCTGTGAAGGGAATGAATATTCCTGAGCCGGCACCGGCTGCAGGCACAGCCTAATCCCAAAAAGCCTCCCAGCAGCTCCTCCTGCTGTTATCTCCGCCTTCCCAGCCACTCCAAGGGCTGCTTTCCTGCAGGGTCTGTTCTTCAGGCTCCAGGAGGGAACTTAGCACCCAGTCTGCCTTCAGAAGGGCTTTGTTTAGTCCCACATCCCAGTCAGAGTTATCAAGAAGGAAATTTCACGGAATTGCAGACTGATTCAGGCTGGAGGGACCCCAGAGGGTCCCTGGTGGCACCTCCCTGCTCCAGCAGGGCCATCCCAGAGCTCAGGGCACAGCAGGGTGTGCTCACAGCTCTGCCATGGCCCCAGGGAGGAGACCCCACAGCCTCTCTGGGCTCTGCTCAGGGCTGGCACTGCCCAGGGCAGCAGTTCTGCCTCCTGGGCAGGGGCAGCTCCTGGGCTCAGGCCCTGCCCGTGGCTCTGGGGCCATTGCTGGGCCTGGAGCAGAGCCTGGGCCTGCCCTGACCTCTGCACACAGGGACACACTGGGACACACTGGGACACACTGGGACAGACAGGGACAGACTGGGACAGACTGGGACAGACTGGGACAGACAGGGACACACAGGGACACACAAGGACACCCAGGCACAGCCAGGGCTGAGGCCCCTCTCGCTGGGGCTCCTCTCCAGGCTGAGCAGCCCCAGCTCCCTCAGCCTTCCCTGGGCACCGAGCTGCTCCAGGCCCTTGCTCAGCTCCAGGAGCTCCTGTCCCTGCTGTGCTGAGGATCCAGAGCTGGACACAGCACCCAGAGGTGTCCCCAGGGCTGGGCACAGGGGCAGGATCACCCCTGAGCTGCTGGCAATGCTCTTCCTGATGCCCCCAGGATCCCACTGGGCTCCAGGTCACTCTCCTGGCTCAGGGACACCTCGCTGTCCCCAGGTCCTTCCTCACAGAGCTGCTCCAGCAGGTCCCCCCCATCCTGTGCTGGTTGTTCCTCCCCAGGTGCAGGACCTGCATTTCCCTGGTTGAACCTGGGACATTTCACAGAATTCACAGATTCACAGAATCCCCAGGTTGGAAGAGACCTTCAAGACCATGAAGTCCAACCCAGCCCCAACACCTCAACTAAACCCTGGCACCCAGTGCCACATCCAGGCCTTTTATAAACACATCCAGGGATGGTGACTCCACCACCTCTCCAGGAAGGCCATTCCAGAACTTTATCACCCTTTGTGTAAAAGATTTTTCCTAATATCCCACCTATATCCAACAGAGGAAGCCCTGCCCCAGACCTTGTGACCCTCAAGCACAAGTGACACCCCTGCTCAGCGCTCTCACAAATAGCCACTCAGCAATGGGGGAGCCCCACTCCGGTCCTGCATGGCCCTTCCTTCCAGCATCTCCCCCAATGCCCCCAGAAGATGAGCACAGCTGGTTTGGCTTGTCCCATCCATAGTTTCCCACCCAGCCTTGAACCTTGGGAAACCATGAGGAGCAGCAGCAGCACTGCATCCTGGAACACTCCATCTAAATTCAGCCCAGATTCAGCACAACACAGACATGGAAAACCTCTGGAGAAGTGGCTTGAGCAGTAATAATGCTTTTCATAAGAAACAAACATTGGGCAACTTTGTGATTAAAATTTTATATGTTAAACATTCAAAAATACCAACAGCTCAAGTGAGCTGCATGTGTGAGTGGTGCTCAGAGATAAGCCAGGAATCTGCCATGAATATGGATCAAAGAGCTTTCATGGAAGAGTTCTATCCTAAAATTCTGTTTGTGAGGGGGTTGACAAAATATCCATGGAAGGCATGTTAAAAAAAAAAAAAAAGGCAAGGAAAAGAATGAGAATTCACTCTGCTTCCTCAGCTGAGGATCTCCATTGGAGAGGGTTGGGGTGGCATCCATCTGGGAGAAGGTCATTCTCTGGGAAGTTCCATGGGAAATATCCACTGTAGGAGTGACTTTGGGGCCTTGGAGATTGATGCAGCTGCTGCTGTTCCTAACAATGTCTGCTTCCCTTGGGAATGCTGGGATTTGGATAATCTTGCTCTGGAAAGAACAAGCTCTGGCCCAGCCCCTGTGAAGTGTCTGCAAATGGGGAATGGGGATGGGAATTCCTGTCTTAGGGCATTTCATGGAGATTTGGGCTCTCTGAAAGGTTTCCAGAGAATGGTGTGAAAATGGATAGCCTGGGAGAGCTGGGGGTGTTCACCTGGAAAGGAGAAGGCTCCAGGGAGAGCTCAGAGCCCCTTGCAGGGCCTGAAGGGGCTCCAGGAGAGCTGGAGAGGGACTGGGGACAAGGGATGGAGGGACAAGGCAAGGGGGAAGGGCTTTAAGTTGAAAGACAGAAGATTTAGATGGGATATTGGGAGGGTGGGCAGGCCCTGGCCCAGGGTGCCCAGAGCAGCTGTGGCTGCCCCTGGATCCCTGGCAGTGCCCAAGGCCAGGTTGGACATTGGGGCTTGGAACAGCCTGGGACAGTGGGAGGTGTCCCTGCCATGGCACGGGTGGGACTGGATGATGTTTCAGGTCCCTTCCCACCCAACCCATTCCATGATCCCATGATATTTCGGCACTTTCTGGAGTTTCCGGGATCATCACAATCCCTGCATTGGCCAGGGAGCTGGGAAAGGTTTGTGTGCCCTGAGGATCCTGAGCATCCTGCTGGGAACAGCACGTTTTGGAGACAACACTCAGGAGTTTGGTAAAGCTGATCCATTCCCAAGAAAATGCCTTTTCTTCCCAAATGGGTGTCTCAGGCTCCCTGGAGTCCCTGGTCCTGCAAGGGGACACTTGGAGCTGGGGACAACAACTCTCCCCAAACACCTCAGCTCCAAATCCTATTGTCTGAATTCCTCTTTAACCCCTTTACCCATCCATAAACTGCTCCTTGGTTTATTCCCCAGCTCTGCCTTTCACCACCACCTTTGCATATGTAAAAACCCACTTGGTTTTTAGCAGGTTTAATGTTTTTTCCTGATTTCCCACCTAAAGTAGGGCAGTTGTTTTATCCCTGAACTGGCTGCTGCTCTCTATGTAGGTTAATAAGGTTTGCCTTCATTATTTACACAAGGTTTTGTTTGTTTATTTGCACTTCTCCAGGAAATTTAACATAAAGTGCTACCAGGAGCAAAGAAAAACAATAATTTTGTAAGTTTGTGAGTTCTTAGGGGAAAAAGACAACAAAAGAACAACACAGAAATGATGTTCCCAAATAAAACATCAGAATTAAGTCTTCAGGGAGGCCTTGGTCACTCTGAGGAGCAAAAGGAAGGTTTGACATTATTTCAATTTTTTTTTTTATGTTTGAAAGTGAGAAAATTGGATCACTTCAGCCACTACATTTTCTTTAAATGTGAGTCACAGGATGAACCTCTCCTAGGAACCTGAACTCTGCAAATGCTTGCCATGAAGCTGGGGGATAAAAAGCAATATTTAACCCTACTAATCATCAACGATATTCTGTTATTGTTAACACCCTACTATCAAACACAAAGAAGTGGGAGCAATAAAGATGCAGGATCTGGCTCTAAGGATGGTTGTCAGGTAGCAGAAGCTCCCAGGCTGACAAATAACCCCAGGAAGATTGAAAAATGTCTCAGGACCAAAGTAGGTCTGGCAATGAACTCCTGGAGCAGCAGCGGGGATGGAGCCAGCAGAGATGGAGCAGAAGGTGCTAAACTTGGAGTGAGAGGTGGCTGGGAGGTGATGGGAGGGCTGTCACCCTGTCCCACAGCACTGGGGTGGTGTCACTCTGTCCCACAGCACCGGGGTGGTGTCCCACAGCAGCAGGGAAAGGGGGAACTTCTCCTGGAGGCCCAGGTCAGCTGCACCAGGAGCTGCTGAGATCTCACTGAGGCTGCTGATGTTCACTTCCATTGTCATTTTAATGAGATTATGTTAATGGGAATGGGGATGGGGCAGGGAGATGGAACTTTTCCAGCAGCATTGGTGGAAGTGGATGGGATGGGATGGGATGGGAGGGAATGGGGAGACAGGCATGGCCTGGCCCTGGCTGCCAGGAAAATAACAGGCATGTTAGTACAAATCAGCAGCAGCACAGGGATAAAATAACCACCCCTGGATGGCTTCCAGCAATGGCAGATCATGCTGGGAGGGATTCCACAGCCCGAAGAAGCTGGTCAGGAAATCAGGATCAAATTGCTGTCCCTCCAGGATGGGGTAGGTGATGGGAAATCCAGGATGGCAGTGCTGGCCTCTTCCCTACCTAGGCCAGGACACAGCCTTTAGCTTCCCATGGGCAGCCTCAGATTTTCTCTTCATCTGCTGCGCTCACGTTATTAATATTCATGATCCAAATCATCACTTTCCTGCTCAGGAAATTGAAAGCTCAAATAAAATGTATTAATGTGTCCATTTTCCTGCACATATTTCTGAGCCTGATTTCCCAGAAGTTTATCCAGGGCACATTCCCTGTCACAGAGCTTTCAGTGCTGAAGAAACAGCCAAGACACCAAAAGGCTGGAATGGGGAGAGCTCCACTGGGACCATTCCACCTTCCCAGTCCCCTGCTGTTGCCACCTGGAGATGGTTCCAGGAGGGGATCAGGAATGGGGAAAATATTCTGGAAAGATGTGAGTGCTGGGTGCCAGGATCAGTGTGACACGGAATCCCAGCAGGGGATGCTTCAGGGACAGAGGAATGGGCACAAGAGGAGAAGCCTGTGGGGATGGGCAGGGCAGCAGGGGTGGGAGAGCCTGGGGTGTCCCTGGGAGGGTGAGGAAGAGCATTGCCAGCAGCTCAGGGGTGATCCTGCCCCTGTGCCCAGCCCTGGGGACACCTCTGGGTGCTGTGTCCAGCTCTGGATCCTCAGCACAGCAGGGACAGGAGCTCCTGGAGCTGAGCAAGGGCCTGGAGCAGCTCGGTGCCCAGGGAAGGCTGAGGGAGCTGGGGCTGCTCAGCCTGGAGAGGAGCCCCAGGGAGAGGGGCCTCAGCCCTGGCTGTGCCTGGGTGTCCTTGTGTGTCCCTGAGTGTCCCTGGCTGTCCCTGTCTGTCTGTCCCAGTCTGTCCCAGTCTGTCTGTCCCTGTGTGTCCCTGTCTGTCCCTGGCTGTCTGTCCCAGTGTGTCCCAGTGTGTCCCAGTGTGTCCCTGTGTGCAGAGGTCAGGGCAGGCCCAGGCTCTGCTCCAGGCCCAGCAATGGCCCCAGAGCCACGGGCAGGGCCTGAGCCCAGGAGCTGCCCCTGCCCAGGAGGCAGAACTGCTGCCCTGGGCAGTGCCAGCCCTGAGCAGAGCCCAGAGAGGCTGTGGGGTCTCCTCCCTGGGGCCATGGCAGAGCTGTGAGCACACCCTGCTGTGCCCTGAGCTCTGGGATGGCCCTGCTGGAGCAGGGAGGTGCCACCAGGGACCCTCTGGGGTCCCTCCAGCCTGACCCATCCTGGGATTCCATCATGTGGAGATGTGGCAGGGAATGGTCTCCTCAGGTGTGACAGGCCAAGTGCTTCAAGCTGATTGCCAGGAGAGGAACTGCTAAAGCCAGACACAACATTCTGGCTCAGGTTGGGATCCCCAATCCAAACTGAGCCATGAGAGCTCAGGGATGGATTCCCTCCTCCAGGAAAGGCACCTGCTGAAGGGCTGCTCCCAGAGCTGCTCCCTCGGTCCCAGAGGGTGGGAGTGCTCCAAACTGACCTGAAAGAGCAGAGCTGAGTCTCAGCCTAGGGCCAGGATCAAGGCAGAGGTCTCAGTTCCCCCAGTGTGGCCACTGGGATTTGTGCCAGTCCCTCACATGGGGACGAGTTCCCACCTCAAGCAATTCAGAATGGGATCTGATCCCACCATGGACCACACTGGGGATGCAGCTCAGCGTGCCCTGCCTGCAGCTCCTGGGGACACTTCCAGGGAAATCTTCCCATGCTCTAATCAGATCTTCAGAGCCAAAATATTCAAAAAAAGTCTCCTAATTGGCTGCACAGCTCCAAGGAGTTTATCCCACATCAGCTGAACCAGATCAACCATTGGCACAAGCACTTTGAGCCCACAGCAACTGCCCTGAACTCAGCCCTGGCTTTAGGAGCTTTGCCTAAGCTTCATCATTTTGCACCTCTCACCTGCTAGAAGCACAAATCTGGATAACTCTGGGCTCAGAAAAGGCATTTTGATCTCTTAATTTTGTAAATGGAGCAGGATCAGGTATGAAATGTGGCTTTTGTAGAACCATGGAATCACCAAGGCTGGAAAAGACCTTCCAGATTCAAGTGCAGCTTTGTCAAAAACCAGTGAGTTGAAACATTCTAGGAAAAATCCTGTTTCTCTGAGACATCTGGGCGTGGATGTGGAGCTCTGTGTGGGTTGGGAGCAGAGCCATTATCATGTCCAGATGTTGCTGCTGAACTTCCCAACTGGACCCAGAATTCCCAGGAATTTTATGAGAAAGGAATGTGTGACCCTGCCCAGGGGCTCACACTCGTGTGGCAGGGATATGGGGTGGGCCGTGTGGGGACAATGACAGTAGGACAACACAGATCACAAGGCTTGGGGAAGCTCCCAGGAGGCGAAGCAGCTTCCAGGGAACTTCTCCAGCTCCTTGAATGCCTCCCCTCTTAGCATAAAACTGTGGAAATAATAGCTGCAGTCAATCCAACACTGGGTTATTTGCCCAAATTCCAGGGAAAACACCAAGCTGGCTGTTATATAAAAATCAGAGAAATGGTGAAGCCACTGGCATTGAAAAGGTTATTTAATGTACAACACTGAAATCACAGGTTCTGCAGAGCTCAGAGGCATTTCCTGGGCAATTTTCAGATTGCCCAGCACAGCCCTAGCTGGGATTTGATTCTCCTTTGATTCCCAGCATTGCAATGAGAGATGGAATTTTCCATAAGAATGGGTTTGGGCAGAAGGGTCTAACAGACAAATGAGGGAGCATCAGAGAGAAATAACATCATAACTTCCCTGGGGAGAGTGAGGAGGCAGTGCCCTGCTGGGAAAATGGCAGAGGGATCAATTCCAACAGGGACATCACTGGGATTGAAGGGGAATGCGCAGGGGGAGCCCTTTGAGGAGCAAGACCTGAGTGAGGAGAAACCCTTTAAGTCTGAACAATTATTGAGTTCCATCACTGAGAATGAAAGGAAACATCTTCTGGTAAACCACTGTCAGGCTGGGCAGAAATTACTGCAGGGTGAAAGTCCCCCAGAGCAAGGATGGTGCCAAGGGCTCTAGGAATCCACTGGAAACAAAAAGCAAACAGAGAAGACAACAGCCATGGAAGCTGCTTTTCCCCATCTCTGCTTTCCCCCATTTTCACCTCTGAGGCACTGTCTCACTGTCCCTGTGCTTTTCACCACTCCAAGCACAGTAGAGCCAACAGGAAATGTGAGTACTCCCATCTCTGAGAGCCTTCAGTGCCCTCCAATTTCATCTTCAGACAAGTCCAGGCCTGAGTCCTCAGCTCAGGGATGGTGGCTGGGCAAGAACTCCCTGCTGGCTGCTGGGGAGTTACTCACCAACAGGGCAAGGGCTGAAGAAGCCAGCAGAGTTTTCTGACAAATAACTGGCCAATTCCAATTAGTAACCAGGAAAAAGTGAAGTGCTACATTTCAGAGAATCACAGAATACCATGAGCTGGAGGGACCCACAGGATCAAGTGTCCAGTTCCTGTCCCTGCCCAGACCCCCCAACAATCCCACCCTGTCCATCCCTGGCAGTGCTGTCCAAAGGCTCCTGGAGCTCTGGCAGCCTCGGGGCCGTGCCCATTCCCTGGGGAGCCTGGGCAGTGCCAGCACCCTCTGGGGGAAGAACCTTTCCCTGATCTCAGCCTGACCTGCCCTGGCCCAGCTCCAGCCATTCCCTGGCTCCTGTCCCTGTCCCAGAGCAGAGATTGGAGCTGCCCTCAGGAGGATGTTGAAGACCCTGATGAGTCTCCCCTGTCTCCTCTTCTTCAGCCTA
>VYZP01033039.1:3102-15660 GCA_013400635.1 Hypocryptadius cinnamomeus
GCCAGGGATCCAGGGATTCTCTGGGAATTCCAGCCCAGACAGCAATTCCTTCCCAAGATCCCACCATCCCAAGCTCCCCTTTCCCACTGGAAGCCATTCCCTGGCTCCTGCCCCTCCAGCCCTTTCCCAAATTCCAGCTCTCCTGGAGCCCCTTTGGAATGGGGAAGAGGCTCCAAGCATTCCCTGGAGCTCAGGGATTTCCTTGGACCTGCATCCCACGGGATTTCCCTGCTGGGAACCCCAGCCTGGATCCTTTCCAGCAGCTCCAGAGGATCCTGGAATGGTTTGGGTGGGAAGGGACCTTCAATCCCACCCCATCCCAACCCCGACACCTCCCGCTATTCCCAGGTGGCTCCAATCCCACCCAACCTTCCCTCGGACACTTCCAGGGATGGAGCCCCTCGTTCCTCCCTGGGGATGATCCCGACCATTCCCACGGCATTCCAAGGCCCCCGTTAACCCGTGTCCCGCTCCCTCCCGCAGATCCCGGCCGGAGGATGAGGCCCTGGGGGTGCGGCGGCCGGACGGGCTCCGTGGCGGCGCTGAAATATTCCGTGGTGGGACTTTACCTCCTGGTGCTCCTCATCCTGGTGGGAATCTTCATCCTGGCAGGTGAGGCTGGCACGGATCCTCCCCGGATGCTCCCAGGACTTCCAGGCGCTTCCATGGCCTCGGAATTCCAGCCCGGGAGGGTTTTCCGGGTCATCCAGGGGAGGGGAAGTTGGGATCCAGCAGGAAAAAAACCCAACCAAATGAAAAAAAAGCAAAACCCAAAACCAATTAAAAACCCATTAAAAACCCCAAAGAATTCTAAAAAAAAAAATTCAAAAAAAACTCCTGAAAAAACCCCAAAACCCATTAAAAACCCCAAAGAATTCTAAAAAAATCCCCCCAAAACCCCCTGAAAATCCATTAAACCCCAAAGGATTCTTAAAAAATCCCCCAAAAAAACCTCCAAATCCCCGAAAACCCATAAAAAACCCCAAAGAATTAAAAAAAATCCCCCCCAAAAACCCAAAAAAACCCTGAAAACCTATAAAAAACCCCAAAGTATCCCAAAACCCCCTCCAAAAACCCCAAAAACCCATTAAAAAAAACACAAAGGATTTGAAAAAAATCCCCCCCAAAAACCCAAAAAAACCCTGAAAACCTATAAAAAACCCCAAAGTATCCCAAAACCCCCCCAAAAACCCCAAAAACCCATTAAAAAAAACACAAAGGATTTGAAAAAAATCCCCCCCAAAACCCCCAAAAAACCTATTAAAAACCCATTTAAAAAACCCAAAGAATTCAAAATAATCCCCAAAAAAACTCCCAAAAAACCCCCAGAACCCCATCACTCCTGCCCAGCTGGGTTTCCCTGGGATAAGGACGATGGGATGCAGGCAGGGCGTTATCCTGGCACATTCCAGGGCTCCTGCCTCCCCTTTCCCAAATTTTGGTGAGTGCAGGGATGGCAAAGCCCCTTGGGAATGCCTGGAATTCCCCCCCAGCCCCTCGGCACATGCATTCCATGGGATCCCCACCTTGTCCTCCTCCTGGAAGAAATTTGGGAATTTCCTGCTTNATCCCCAAACCCCCCAAAAACCCATTAAAAACCCATTAAAAACCCCAAAGAATTAGTAAAAAAAAACCCAAAAAAACCCCTAAAAAGAGCCCCCAAACCCCATCACTGCTGCCCAGCTGCTCTCCAAGGGCTGGGAAAGGCCGGAGAAGATTTTCCTGGAATTTCGGGGCCTCTCCCGCCGAGCATTGTTTGGATGTTGTTGTTGGCCGGCGGATCCCGGAGCGAGGGATGCGATGGATCCGGGACGAGCTCCGGTCCAGGAATAACAACAACAACCTCTGGCACCGGGAATCTCCCAATTCCCACCTCCCGCAGCGGCGGGACTGGCGGGATTCCAGGAAAACCCCGGGAAAACCATTCCAGGTTGTCACCCAAAATCCTGAAAAAGGGGAGCAGAGGGAAATCAGGGAAATCAGGGAAATATCTCCGTGGCTGTGGCTTTCAAATTAAAATTTCAAATTTCTTTCAAAAATTTTAAAATTTTGGAATTTTAAGCCGAGCCTCTAGATTTGCATGTGGACAAGTCCTGGAATTTTGAGCTGGGGATGTCCAGAGGGTTTATCCCAGCTGGAAAACCACAGGGATGGGGTGGGATAAAGGGATCACATCCAGCCATGGGGGGACAGCCCCAGCTTCGGGAGCTGGAGCTGCTGCTGCTTGGAAAACCGGGAATGTTCATGGACACCTTCCACGCCGGAGGGCTCGGATTTCCCATGGAAAATCCCGTCCTGGGCTCCTGGAGACTGACATGGAGCCGGGAATTCCTCTCCAGCTCCATCCCCACCTGAGGGGAAGGGGAATGGAATGATGCACGGAATCACGGAATGGTTCCGGTGGGAAGGGATGTGGAAGGGTCTCAAATTCCATAGGGATAATTCCCACTATCCCAGGCTGCTCCGAGCCCCGTCCAACCTGTCCTGGAATGTTTTGGGGTGGGTGTGGCCGGGAATTGTTTGAGATCCAGCTGGGTCACGTGACCTTCCTTGGAAAAGAGGCTGGGAAAAGGGTCAGTGCCACAAATCCAAGGAAATGCCTCGGGATCCAGCAGGAAAAAAAAACCCAACAAAAACCAAAAAACACGAAAACCCATAAAGAACCCATTAAAAAACCCCAAAGAATTCAAAAAAATCCCCCCAAAAAACCCCCAAAACCCATAAGAAATCCCAAAGGATTTGAAAAAAAAAATCCCCAAAAAAATCTCCAAAAACCCCATAAAAAGCCCATAAAAAACCCCAAAGAATTTGAAAAAATCCCCCCAAAAACCCCAAAAACCCATAAGAAACCCCAAAGAATTTGAAAAAAAAAATCCCCAAAAAAATCTCCAAAAACCCCATAAAAAGCCCATAAAAAAAACAAAAGAATTTTTAAAAAATCCTCAGTGGGAATGGGATGTTTTCCTCTCCAGAGCTGGAGTTTCCCACATGGAACTCAGGCACTTTGGTGGCCCCTGGGAATTCCCATTCCCTGTATTCCTACCCCTGGTCCCCCAGTTCACTAAAAAGCCTCTGAGCCTGTGGTTGGGCCTCTGATCTCCAACTTTTTCACGGAATCATGGAATCATTGAGGTTGGAACACTCCTTGGAGCCCCTGGAGTCCAACCATTCCGCTGATCCATGCTCCTGTGTGCCACACCCACCGGATTTAAATCCCTACGGGAATTTTCCTTTTCCCAAATTTTCCCAAATTTTGGTGAGTGCAGGGATGGCAAAGCCCCTTGGGAATGCCTGGAATTCCCACCCAGCCCCTGCACNCAGCTTCCACTGGGGAAGGGGAGCTTGGGATTGTGGGATCTTGGGAAGGAATTGCTGGCTGGGCTGGAATTCCCAGAGAATCCCTGGATCCCTGGCAGTGTCCCAGGAAAGCTTGGATGGGCTCGGAGCACCCTGGGATCGTGGGAATTGTCCCTGTCCAGGTGGAACAGGATGAGCTTTATGGCTCCTCCCCACCCAAACCATTCCAGGATCCTCCAGCCCCTCTCCAGCACCCAGCCTCCTTCTGCAGCCTTGGATTCCAGGCGGGGCTGACGGGGGGATCCTTCTGGGCTGGGAATTTCGCCTCCAGGTACTGAGGAACCGGGAATGTCCTGGGGCTCCTCCTGACCTCCCACCGCTCTCCTCCACCGCAGTGTCCCGACCCCAGGCGAGCCCCGAGGATCTGAAGGCGCTGCTGGGCAACGTCCACCGCCTCAACGAGACCTTCCGGGACCTGCAGCTGCAGCTGCTGCACCCCCTGCCCAAGGCCGACCTCCTGGAGCACATCTGGAGGCTCCAGGACCTCCTGCAGAACCACTCGGACTCGCTGTTCCTGCTGTCGGGCTCGCTGCGGAGGCTGCAGGGGCTCCTGTGGAGCCTGCAGGGCCAGGCCGGCCAGACGGAGCGGTCGCTGGCCCGGCTGCGGGACTCGCTGGGCCAGCAGAGCGACGCGGCCCAGCTGGAGCTGTCGCGGCTCTCGGTGGACGCCAACAGCAGCCGGCTGCTCCTGGAGCACCACCAGCACCTCCTGGGCCACCTGGGCGGGCGGCTGGAGGCCCTGGGCGAGCAGGTGGCGGCGCTGGGCGGGGCCGTGGATTCCATGAACCGCAGCTTCTCCTACGACGTCCGCGTGCAGCATTCCCGGCTCCGGGACCTGCAGGGGCTCCTGGGCAACGCCAGCGCAGACGCGCGGAGGATGAGGACGGCGCACGCGGCCATGGAGCGGCAGCTGAGGCTGGAGCTGGCCCTGCTCAACAACGTCACCGAGGAGCTGCGCTTGAAGGACTGGGAGCATTCCGTGGCGCTCCGGAACATCTCCGTGATCCGAGGTGAGTGGTGGGATCGGGAATGGTCCCCGTGGTCCTGTGGGATTTGTCTGTGGGGGGGTCAGTCCGTCAGGGATTGCAGGATCGTGGAGTTGTTGAGGTTGGAAAAGATCTCCAAGGTCGTGGATTCCAACTGGTTACCACCACTGATCCATGTCCCCCATGTCCACATGGATTTTAATCCTGACTCCAAACTGCCCTGGGCCTTTCCCAATCCTTCACTGCCCTTTCCATGAAGGAATTGTTCCCAATATCCAACTAAACCTTCCCTGGCGCAGCCTGAGGCCGTTTCCTCATCCTGTTTCTTGTTTCCCGGGAGCAGATCCCAAATCCCACCCGGCTCCAACTGTTCATGGAGTTGTGGAGAGGGGAAAGGTCCCCCCTGAGCCTCCTTTTCTCCAGNAAGGGGAACCCCATGGAGAAACCCAGGAGATCCCAGTGGGAGCTCCGGGCTGGAGCAGGAGGTTGGGAGCAGCTCCTGTCCCATTTTCCACGTGCAGAGATGTCACGGGCTGTTGCTCATTCCCAGTGCTTCCAGCTGGAATTCCAGCTGGAATTCCAAGGCCAGGGGTGGTGCCAGGGCACTTGTTCCCCTTTTCCAGCTGCTGAGTTGGAGGGGATGGATGTGGTTGATCCTCAGGAGATCCATCCCCCTGGAATACCAACAGCTCCTGGGGTGCTTTCCCTCATCCCTGGAGTTCATTGGCTCCCGATCCCTGTTTTTGGGATGCTGGGATCACCCTGCCCCAAGTGCTTTGATATTTCCCTATTTCCCCACTCCTCAGATCCCACTTTTCCCTCCCCATCCATGGGAATGACGTCACCTGCTCTGGGATGAAGCCACCAAGGGTGGGACCCGTCACGGAGCCCTGGAATCGCATTATCCCAAAACAAACCCCTTCCCAAGGGCCAGCACCAGATTTATCAGCCCTGACACATTCCTGGCATCCCAAACTTCCCTCTCCTCCCATCCCATGGATAATTCCTGGGGCCTCGTGCCCAGCTGGATTCATCCCAGCTCCAGATGTCCTTGGGTGAGTCCGTCCTGTTCCCGGCTGGATTGGGCCGAGCCATTCCCTGCCTGCCTGGGAGGGCCCTGTTCCTTCTCCCCAAATCCTCACCTATCCCAAGCTCCGGATCCTGGATCCTGGAATTGGGTGGTGGCAGCTTGGGAAGGTCCCCAGGCTCCTCTCCAGCATCCAAGGATTGCTCCGAGCACCTCCCGTGGCTTGGGAAGGACAACACGGAGGAGTTTTGGGTCTTGGGAGTCGCCGCAAGGGAGAATTCCCAGGATCTGCTCGGTGGATCCCTGGGTGGGATGTGCTGGATCCCAGCAGGTCCCAAAGGTGACTGGATGGTCCCATCCCTCAGGAAACGCCTCGTCCCACTGGGATTGGAGGGTGGGAAGCAGGAATGGGATTTCCTGGGTGCGACCCTCAGGAGCTGTGGGGTGGGAAGAGCTGGGAATGCTCTGGAGCCTCTCCCAGCCGCCATTCCCGGTTTTCCTCCAGCCCAGCTGCTCTGTGTCCTGACCCAAGAGCTGCTCCTGGGATGGGACCATCCCCGGGAGCATTCCAGAAAATCTGCGGCTGCCCCATCCCTGGAAGTGTCCATCCCAAGGTCCAGGGTCCATCCCAAGGTCAGGGGTCTATCCCTGGGATCCGGAGTCCATTCCCAGGATCCGGAGTCCATCCCAAGGGTCTGGGGTCCATCCTCAGGATCCAGAGTCCATGCCAAGGGTCTGGGGTCTATCCTTGGGATCCAGAGTCCATTCCCAGGATGTGGGGTCCATCCCTGGGATCTGGAGTCCATTCCCAGGGTCTGGGGTCCATCCCAAGGGTCTGGGGTCCATTCCCAGGATCTGGAGTCCATCCCAAGGGTCTGGGGTCCATTCCCAGGATCCAGAGTCCATGCCAAGGGTCTGGGGTCTATCCTTGGGATCCAGAGTCCATTCCCAGGGTCTGGGGTCCATCCCAAGGGTCTGGGATCCGTCTCAAGGTCTGGGGTCTATTCCAGGGATCCGGAGTCCATTCCCAGGAACTGGGGACCATCCCTGAGATCTGGGGTTCATTCCCAGGAACTGGGGTCCATCCCAGGGATCTGGAGTCCATTCCCAGGATCCGGAGTCCAATCCCAGGATCTGGAGTCCATCCCTGGGATCCGGAGTCCATCCCTGGGATCTGGAGTCCATCCCTGGGATCTGGAGTCCATCCCTGGGATCTGGGGTCCATTCCCAGGATCCAGAGTCCATCCCTGGGATCCAGAGTCCATCCCTGGGATCTGGGGTCCATTCCCAGGATCCAGAGTCCATCCCTGGGATCTGGAGTCCATCCCTGGGATCTGGGGTCCATTCCCAGGATCCAGAGTCCATCCCTGGGATCCAGAGTCCATCCCTGGGATCTGGGGTCCATTCCCAGGATCCAGAGTCCATCCCTGGGATCTGGAGTCCATCCCTGGGATCTGGGGTCCATTCCCAGGATCCAGAGTCCATCCCTGGGATCTGGAGTCCATCCCTGGGATCTGGGGTCCATTCCCAGGATCCAGAGTCCATCCCTGGGATCTGGAGTCCATCCCTGGGATCTGGGGTCCATTCCCAGGATCCAGAGTCCATCCCTGGGATCTGGAGTCCATCCCTGGGATCTGGGGTCCATTCCCAGGATCCAGAGTCCACTCCTGGGATCTGAGGTCCATCCCTGGGATCCGGAGTCCATCCCTGGGATCTGGAGTCCATCCCTGGGATCTGGGGTCCATTCCCAGGATCCAGAGTCCATCCCTGGGATCCAGAGTCCATCCCTGGGATCTGGGGTCCATTCCCAGGATCCAGAGTCCATCCCTGGGATCTGGAGTCCATCCCTGGGATCTGGGGTCCATTCCCAGGATCCAGAGTCCACTCCTGGGATCTGAGGTCCATCCCTGGGATCCGGAGTCCATCCCTGGGATCTGGAGTCCATCCCTGGGATCTGGGGTCCATTCCCAGGATCCAGAGTCCACTCCTGGGATCTGAGGTCCATCCCTGGGATCCGGAGTCCATCCCTCCATCCCCTCAGCCCCCGGAGATGTTCATTCCCTGGGGAAGAGACAGCCAGGGCCAGTAATTCCATATTTCCCATCATCCTTTCCTATCCCAAAATGTCTCCAGCTTGGGATGTTTCCCAACCTTGACATGGTTGAGGATCCCACTGCAGATCCCACTGTAGATCCCACTCCAGATCCCATTCTGGATCCTGCTCTGGATTCCATTCTGGATCCCACTCCAGATCCCACGGATCCCTACAGAGAATTCCCAGATCCCAATTCCTGATCCATTAAAACATCCCTGCTCTTCCTGCCCCTTTTCCAGCACCTGGAGCCCTGCCTGGATCTCAGCTTCCCGAGTTCCCAGCTTTTAGGATCTCTCGGAAAACACTTCCCAATCCTCACCCTGGACGGGTGGGAATGGCCCTTCCTGGCCTCTCCCTGCCCTGTTTTCTCTCATCCCAGGAATATTTTTTTCTTCCCTGTTATTTTTCTCTTCAAATTCCTTCATCCCATTGTTTTGGCTCCCGATTATTTTCAGCGTTTGGGATTTGAGCCTTTGCAGGATGAGGGATAAAACCTGGGATTGGGATTTTCTGCGCATTCCTGAGACTTCACCAAAATCCTGCTGTCAATCCCCTCCTCAAGGATCATCTCCAGAATTCCCAGAGGATCATCCCAGCTGGACAAATGGACAGTGTCCCTGCCCCTGGATGATCCTTAACGTCCTTTCCAACCCCCAAAATTCCAGGATTCTATGAACATTCCCAAAATGAGTATTTTCCCTGATTTCTTGCAATGATTTCATTGGGAATGTCCCTGCTTTTGGTCTAAAGGAAAATTCCCGGAGTTGCGCTCAAGGTGAAGCTTCCAGGTGAATTCTCCTGGCACTTGGAGCAGGCTGGTGGAATCCAGTTTGGAATTTAAGGTCCACAAATCCCAGAAGTTTAAAATCATGGAAAACTGCTTTGTCCCAGCTTTGTTCCCATGTTTCTCGGCAATCCTGGATCTCCTGGAGCTCCTGCTGCACATTCCCGACTCCGGGATGTGATTCCCACCCTCCTGTTGTGTTCCAGGGCCACCGGGACCCAAAGGAGACCGAGGCACGGAAGGGATGGAGGGAGAGCCCGGCCTTCCCGGCCTTCCCGGGCTCCGAGGTAAGGAAAACATTCCCGCTGTCCACAAAATCCCCCCAGATCCCAGCCTGAAATAATCCGGCTGATCCAAACCCAACGGGACAACTCCCGGTGATTCCCCGCCCATCCCTTGGCATGTCCCAGCTCCTGAGGGACACGAGGATGGATCTGCTCTCCTGGATCCTGGAACATCCATCCTGGAGGGAAAAACGTCATCGCCCACCCGGCTCCAGGAAATCCATGCTGATATTCCCAGATTTCCAGGATGTCCCAGCCAGGCTGGAGCGGGAATTGGCCACCCCATTCCCAAATGGGGCCTTCCAAGGCACCAGGGCTGGAATTGCTGCCAGATCCCTGCAGCAGATCCTGGGAATCTGGCAGAGGGGCCTTGGCTCTGAGATTTTTCCAGAATTTTCTTTTTCCAACACCAGCAATGCCAATTTTCCCACCCCCCTTCTTAATTCCATTGTTTTGGGGAGGAATTCCACTGGAAGCCACCAGAGGACATTCCCACCCTGAGGAAGACTTGGCTCCAGCTGTTTCTGGTTTGAAGGAAACCTGGGAATCCTGCTCTGCTTCCAAGGGCTGGGAATGGCATGGAGGCGGGGGCAGGATCCCCCTGGGGACAACTTTGTCCCGTGGAGGTGACGGGATCCATCCTGCTGGGAGCAGGGATCTGCTGGGATCCCGCATGATGAGCTCCAGGGCCAGGACTAGATCCAGGTTTGGATTCACATCCAGGTCCAGTTCCAGGAGCAGGCCCAGGTCAAGGTCCCGATCCAGACCCAGATGTGGATCCAGATCCAGACCCAGATGTGGATCCAGATCCAGGTCAAGGTCCAGGAGCAGGCCCAGGTCAAGGTTCCGATCCAGACCCAGATGTGGATCCAGATCCAGACCCAGATGTGGATCCAGATCCAGGTCAAGGTCCAGGACCAGATCCAGATCCAGATCCAGGTTTGGACTCATACCCCGGTTAAAGTCTGGGTCCAGGTTCAGGTCCAGGTCTAAGTCCAGGTTCAGGTCCAAGTCCAGGCCCAGATGTCGATCCAGATCCGTGTCCAGTTCAATGTCCAAGACCTGGTCAAGGTCCAGGACCAGATTCAGGTCCAGATTCAGATCTGGATCCACATCCAGATTCAAGACCAGGTCCAGATCTAGGACCAGGACCAGTTCCAGGACCAGGTCCGGATTCAGGTCCAGGTCAAGGTCCAGATCCAGGACTAGGTCCAGTACCAGGTCCAGACCAATCCCTGTTATCCCCTGCTCCAAACCCAGCCCACAGGACTCTGGATGTCAGATCCAGACCCAGATCCAGACCCAGATCCAAACCCAGACCCAGATCCAGACCCAGACCCAGATCCAGACCCAGATCCGGACCTAGATCTAGACCCAGATCCAGACCCAGATCCAGACCCAGATCTAGATCCATGTCCAGACCCAGATCCAGACCCAGATCTAGACCCATATCCAGACCCATATCCAGACCCCGACCCAGACCCAGACCCAGGTCCAGATCCAGGTCCAGATCCAGATCCAGATCCAGATCCAGACTCAGCTCCAGCTCCAGCTCCAGATCCATGCCTGGAATCCTCTGCTCCAAGGATTCTGAGGCACCGCGACCTTGCTGGGACTGCTTTGGGCTCAAACCTTGGGATTTTGGGATCTCTCCTTCCCAGCCCAGCCCAGCGAGGCAGAGCCAGCCTGGAAATCCGATCTCCCTTGGCCAGCCCCTCCAGCTGCCCATGTTCCTTCTCCCTCCAGCTGGAATTTCTGGCACTGACGGACTCCTGGCTGTTTTTCTTGGGTGTAACAACCCTCGGAATTATATTGGCTTTTTTCCTTGGTTTTCCTTTTTTTTTTCCCCATTTTTTTTCTTGTTCAAACAGAAAAACAAAGCAATCCCAGGAGGGTTACCTTCAGGAATAGTTGTGGGAAGAGCCACGATTTTTAGGTCTTTTCCTGGAGTTTTTTGGGATGCAGGCACGACCCTTTGGATCTGAGAAGGTCGGGTTCAGGTGTATCCCTGGAAAATCCCCTTTTCCATGGAAAAACCCTTTTTCCATGGAAAATCCCTTTTTCCATAGAAAATCTGCCCTCCTGCCCCCACCCCACAGAAATCCAGGTCCTGATCCCTCCTCGGGATGGACACAGCAGGGAAAGATCAGAGCTGGGGATAATGCCCACTGGAGCTGGGGCTGGAATTCCTCCTGGAGGATTTTTTCCTCATAAACCAGAGGAAAATCGTGACTAAGTTTGGAAAAGCCCGGCCCAGGAAGGGCGGGAGCAGCGGTGCCTGGAGAATCCAGGGCTCCCTACACACGGACAGAGCCAGGCTTAGATCCTGGCAGAGCTTCAGATCCAAGCCCAACTCAGGCTCAGGATGAGTCCCTGCTGGATCGATCCCATGGGATCATCCCCAGGTCCCAGCAGATCCCGTCTCCAGCACAGGGTCCCTCCCTCCACCCCACAGCCAGATCTGGATCCAGGTCCAGGTCCTGGCTGGGGTCCAGGACCAGATGTAGATCCAGGTCCAGACCCAAGTCCAGATTTCAGATCCAGGTCCAGATCCAGACCCAGATTCAGGACCAGGACCAGGGCCAGGAGCAGATCCAGGTCCAGGTCAAAATCCAGCTCCAGAGCCAGGTCTAGAAGCAGATTCAGGTTCAGGTCCAGGTCCAGATCCAGGTCCAGACCCAGGAGCAGATCTCAATCCAGAGCTAGATCCAGGAGCACATCCAGGTCTAGGAGCAGATCCAGGTCCAGGAGCAGGAGCAGATCCAGGTCCAGGTCCAGGAGCAGATCCAGGTCCAGGTCCAGATCCAGGTCCAGGTCCAGGAGCAGATCCAGGTCCAGGAGTAGATCCTGACCCAGGCCCAGGTCCAGGTCCAGAAGCAGGAGCAGATCCAGGTCCAGGAGCAGATCCTGATCTGGGTCTGGGTCCAGGTCCAGGTCCAGGTCTAGGTCCCACATGGATGGAGGTGACCTCCAAGGTTCGCATGTGTCCCCTGTGCAGGAATTCCCAAACTCCAGCCCAGTTCCCACCTCCTGGACATCAGGAATGCTCACACCAGGGGGTTCCATCCACCTCCTTCTCCAACAAACATCCAACCCCTTGGACAACATGGATCCTGGAGACCTGGGCCTCATGGGGGACACATCCTGATTCCTTGGGATGGATCCTGGTTTTCCCTCTTTGATCTCCAGCTTTGGAGCCCAATTTGGCTCCCTCCCAGCCTAAGGATGCTCGGGAATTCCTTAGCACCGGGATAAATCCATCCTGGATCCCAGGGAAGCGCAGGAGAAGGATGGGCCGGACTCTCTGGGGTCTCCCGGTGTTCTCAGACTCCCGTCACGTTGGGATTGCGGAATTCTGCCGGAACCAGCTCATTTTGTGTCCTCGTCCTCATTCCAGGGCTTCCCGGGGAGCGGGGACTGCCCGGCCTGCGCGGATTGAAGGGGGACATGGGAGAGCTCGGCCCTCGTGGCCCCGCGGGAATGCGCGGGTTCAAAGGTACGGACGCGGATCCCGGCGCGGATCCAGGAGCCGACGGGCTCTGGAGATCCCGGGATGAGAGGAAGAGCCCTGGAAGGGAGACCAGGGTGTCCTCTGGCTCGGGAGGCACGCGGATCTCCTGGAGGAATGGGAATCCCAACAATTCCTGCATCGTTCCACCACAGAGGGAACGGATGGATTTGGGATGTTCTCCCATTCCGTGGGGCTCCGTGGGGACCTCCCAGGCTGTGCTCCCACGCCTGGCTCCGGCAGGGATTTGGGAGTAATCTCCTGGGTGTTTTCTGGGGCATTCCAGGCTTGCTGTGGCTTCCTATCTTCCTGGGAAAACTGTGGGAGTAGGAAGTTGGGATTTAGCGGGACACGGCTGTCCCTGGACATCTGGGATGGAAAATTCCCATCTGCAACCAAAACCAGGACTGAAAACCCCAAAAAATGCCCTTTGTGCCTCAAAATCCCTGCTGGGGAGGCAGGAAGGGAAAACACCCCGGGAAGAGCTGGGAATTGTAGGAGGGGTTTGGGACTGGGA
>VYZP01033040.1:0-16121 GCA_013400635.1 Hypocryptadius cinnamomeus
TTATTAATTTCTGGAAGAACAATTCTTCTTTTTATGCAGTGTAACAAAAAATCAAGTCACTGTGGAGACAGAGAAACACAAACAACCATCAAGGTTCAAAGTGACAGTGTAAAAGGAGTTTCACCTTTAGGCCACTGGTTGATTTTTAAAAGAGGAATTGAAACATGCCTTTGGGGAGTTGTTTGATGTCCTGGGTCAGCTTGATCTCAAACACAGCTTAGTTCCTAACAGACAAGTGTTCCCATCATAAGCACTGCAGCAACGGATAACCACCCTGACAAGCAGAAAGGAGCATCCTTGAACCAGCTCTCCTGGAAATAATGTGTCACAACAGCCATTCCTTTGCAAAAATACAAAAGCACCTCTTTTCATCTCCCCAAACACCTAAAGCTGAACTAATGTTTACTGGATTCCATAATACAAATAAAACCACTTCATCCCCCCTTAGATTCTTGCAGGGAAGGCTGATCCAGACCCAGGGCTGTTACCTTAGGAATTGCTCTAAATCACATTCAAAGCATTTTGGTCATCATCAAGTATCTGTGATCATCAGATACTTCACTTTCTCAACAAGAATATCCTAGCACTGGTTTAGCAGGGCTTGCTTAATCATTTTTTAACCCTTTCAGACACTGAGGAAAAATGTTGTGAAAAAGTATGTTAACAAACCAAATAAATAAAGCCAACCAACCTATCTTCCCACATATATCTGCAAATTCTAGCCAAACTTAATTTGGGATTTAGTGTTGCAAAGGAACAGCTTTATGTGCCACTATCTAGATACATCCCCAATTAAAAAAAAAAAAATGGAATTGAACTTTAAAAGAAAGATGAGGAAGATAATTGCATAATTATTAAATGAGCAGTCTTAGAATCAATGGTCACCTCAAACTGTAAAACCACATCATAAAATACAACACCACAAACCCCCCCCTTTCCTCTGATTTATGCTTCATGAAAAAGCAAAACAAATGTTACACAAATATTTTCAGTAGCTAAAAACTGGCTATCAGTACAAAACCACAACTACAGACATTCCTTACTGCTGGGCTGAACTGTTCTCAAAACAATCCAATGTAAAGGCCACTGGCAAATATTTCTAACATTCTGCAGTCACAAAGAACCAGAGTGCTGTGTTTGGTGCAGACCACATTGCTTGTGCTTTAGAGTATTATTTAGGCTTCATTCTATGGTTTGCTAAAGACTCTGAACTCATGGCCTCTCTCATCCTAAAATCTGAGAATAATCACTGCTGTTTAGCATCATTTCATTGCATGTCCATCAAAAATAAACATGCTCAAAATAGCAGAGATTAAGAAGCTACAGTCTCTTTGCCTATCTCAGTTCTGAAAAACAGATGTAGTGTTGCCCTCTGTGGATCTTTCAGACCAAGACATGTATGAGGAGAAGAATATTAATAGCATCTCATAAGGTGAATCCTGGAATCTATTTCACACTGAAAAGGGGAAAACTCAAGAAAAATTATGTCAGAAACCATTCTTAGTGTTCAAGAAGTACACCATATTTTCTCTCCCTGTTGCAGAAACAAAGCCACCAAGTATATTTTCAAGAAAATATTTAAATAAAATTGATGAAGTGTCAACACTTGACTGCTTGTTTAAATTGAACATAATTATAAAAGCTGTTACAGAGTGTTCAGTTTGTTTCAATGTTATTATATATCATAAAGGCTCATTCAAGCAGGGAGAATACTGCAGACAAGGCATGAAGATTGGAAGATGTCTTAGACTTCTCCCTGGAACAGCATGAAATACAATCTAAAGCAGCCAAAATTCTTTTAGTGGAGCTAATTTCTTTTCACTGGGGCTTTATGAAGAAAAGAATCAGTGTTCCTTTATGCTGCAAGAACACTTTGCTATTTGCTTAACAGGAAGTTAAATGAACCAAAGCTACAGACAGAAAAAAAAAATCCACCATCAATTAATGTGACAAATTCTTAATATGAAAACAAATCAGATTTATTTAAAACTGAGGTCTTGATTCTGGCATATTCGTGTTTTCCCAAGGGTGAGTTTATATTCCCAAGGTTTATATTTTTCATAGTTTCTGCTTTCTGAGGAGTACAGATGTCCATGGGAGAGGGCTTTTTCCTGCACTGCTCCTGCTGCGTAGCCCAAAGACTAATCAAGAGGACCACGGCAAGCTGTAGCTGCTTATGCTCCAGGTGCACCACAGCTGATGAGCAGTGGTGTGCAAGAGCTCAATACCCACTGCCATCACAAGCACCACTCACATTATCAACTGAAAATAAGGCATTTGAATGTTAAATTTTTCCCTCTTCTTCCATAATCTGTCACATTCAGATAAGAAGCACAAGGCAAGTCCCCAAGGACCCCCTGGAATGCTGCCAGCACCTTACCTAGGAAATAATTCTGACACCCTTGCATTTTCTAAACATAGGCTGAGTGGCGAGTTCTTATATTCCACCTACAACACAGATATGTTGGTCTGAAGTTCTGGACCAGACATCTTTTCACAGGCACTTCCAGGCTGTGGAGGATGATGCATGGCCACAGCCTCTCAGTTACAGTCTCTCAAATCAATTCAGCACACCATTGTCACAGCTCTATGACATGGTACTGAACTGATTCCACTTCACCCAGAGAGCAGGATAGAAGCTGAATTCCTAACTTTTTAATAATATCAATTCATCCATACTTCTTGCCCAGTATAGATATTTTGGTTTCAAAATTGGACATCCATACATTTATCGAAGCAGTCAACTTTATGGTATCTCTGTACCCCCTAAGTGAGTGAGAAGCAAAGGGTTCTGACCATAAATACGACTAATATATTCCATGGTTCACTCTCTTCCACAAGGTATAAAACAGCAGTTAATTAAATATTGAAAGATTCTAAGCATATAGTAGCAAGTAGTAAAACTAGCATGAGAAATGTGCCAGCCTACTTCAGCCATAAAACACAGGAGAAAACCTTAAAATTTAAAACTGATCATAACTTTTTTAATACCACAGTTATGAAACTTTTGTTTCTACTGTTATTCAAGTGGAAATTCACTAAGGCTTCACTCAGGCTGTCCTCCAGTTGGGATTCTTGTGCTCTGAAACTCTCTGTCTTAATGTGGGGGTCTCCTGCATGGGGGTGCTGCCAGGGGTGGATCTCTCTCACAGCTTACAAGTTTCTTTGCCAACAAGCTGCTCCTCACTTGGAAGCAGATATAATCCTCGAAATAAACCCCTAAACTACTGCAAACTTTTCAGAATTTTACCCCTTTATCATGCCTTAATAACTCATAGCTTTTTAAATGTCACATCTCAAAAACATTGTTTCTCCAGCATATGAAACAGAGAGAAAAAGCCCTGAATTTCAAAGTAAAACTAATAATAATTAAAAAATATTTCTTCTGTATTGGAGAATTCCCCTCTGCCTTGGTTTACTATTTATAAACCACCAGTCTGGGATTAATTATTATAAATCCTTAAAGCCGAAAAGAAGATTTTAGGCATTTTATTCTACGTATAATCTACACCATTATTAAACTGCAGCTCAAATGCACTTTATGTCCTATTTCTGTTGGTCACCTTTTAACATTTATGCATTTTACCTCTAGTAAATTTTACTCCCTGGGAGAAAGAATTTCTTAGTACTCTGAAAACATGGGACCACCCATCTGACGTGGCAGGGCTCAGTGGGAGCAGTGTCCCCTGCCAGCTCCAGGGACACTCACCAGGCACCCCGTCTCTCATCCAGTAAGAGATGTCTGTCCCATCTGCAGTGTCGTAAAGATCCGTAACATTGATGGGCTGCAGCAGAGTCAGGATCTCCCCCACGATGTCCCGGGCTTCAGCACTGCCAGAAAAACCCAGTCCAGATGGCTGGAAGGTGCCCTCATCAGACTCCATAACGATATCAAAGTTGGAGATATTTTCCTAAACATGTAAGAAAAGATGGTTTTACGCTGTGGTTGTTATTTTAGCTGGCATCATATACTGGAATCTAGGTGTCATTCTGAGCATACCACAACAAATTTGTTTTCAGAAGAAGAGAAATGCTTCCTGTGAAAATGTGTACATAAGCATAAATGAAGGGACCTATCCTTCTGTATGGAAATGGCTGAAACAGTTCAAATTATATTCTGAGGCACCAATATTCTGTCAAACTCACAACATGACTGGTCTGCTGTTCCCAAGTACTTGCTTTCAGATCTCTGAAGTGCCACCTAGAAAGGTAAGCCATCACCACCATATTGCAGTTTTCATTTAGAGCTCTCCCTTTCTTCTCAGAGTTGAGAGTCTGAAATCTTGTTGCAGTGGAGAGGGTATGAAGTCCTTTGGCTTTAACATTAGAGGCATCCAAAGCCTTCATAGACTGTGAGGAACAGTTTATTTAAAAGCCAGCTCCTCCCTGTTCAGAAACACATTCTTTTCAATATAGCATGTAGTCAATTCTGATATTGATTGGAGGATTGAAATGCCAAGGTTTTCCTCCAGACCTGAAGTAATAATATCTGTTTTAAGGAAAATTTGTGCTTCCAAGGTAAATCCTCACAAGGAACATGAAAGCTAAGATTTTGTGTACAAGTAGCATAATAACATTTGCTTTTAGTGTGTACTTGGAAGAATCTTTTAAGCTAAAAGAACAAATATTAGCAATTTATTTACTTACCATATTTGCTTAGATTGCTCAGTTACAAAGGTCTAATTGGAATTAAATACATAGGGATTTTAAATGAATGAAGATCTCAATTAAAAATGAGATCTGGAGAGGCACATAACTTTTTAAAAAGAGTTTATGGTCATGTCAGGCAGAAAAAAAGGTATACTTCAGACCTCCTTGAATGTGATTAAGAGAACCTACTGCAGGTTTTACTCCTATGCCCACATCTCATGCCTGAATTTTATGGCTGCCATAGGTTATTTATTACAAGAAAATCATTACAAGTGATATGTGATAGCAGCAACTAACAGATCCATGTTACTACCAGCATATATAAGCCTACAATTCAGTAAATAATTATTTTACATTTTTCTGTATATAAACCAAAATATGTACTACAGGTGGCTGTGAATAATTCACATAAGTTTTCAGATGTCCTTTATAGAATTTGCTAAGAACTTTTTAACACTTTCCCAAAACTCTTTTCTTTTGAGTGAAACAATTCAAAAAAAGCAGAGCTATTTACTTTTAACTTAGAAATATATCCAGTAGTTAAAAAAATTAATATAAAACCAGTATAAAAACTGTAGATGTTATAATACCTTAAGATAACCAATTTATCCACCCATTTAACTACTGGAAATCAATGTGCAAATAACCAATCTTGTCACCTTATTGGCAATCACCATTTTTAGACAGTGAAAAACACCTTCAGTTTGTGAAAGATTAAATGTAAATAATTAGACTACATACGGTGTCTAGGCCTATCATCAACTGCTGTCCTGATGTTATGAGCTTCAACATGAATCATGATTTACAGACTGTCTGAGTATTGTGGGAGAGAAGCAGGCCAAGAAAAGCACACTGCACGCTAAAAGGGACCAATGATGCTCCAATGCCACAGATATAATAAAAATAATGTCTCAAAATGTAAATCTTCTTTATCATATGCCCAAGGAGGAAGACTTAGTAAAGACAACACACATTTCAGTGTGCTTCTGAATTGCCAATGAAAGCTAAATTAAGTATAGTGAGCCCTACACAAATATGATGCTGTGGTACTCAGCTTCTTTGGCTGAGTTTCCAAAGCAGGACTTCTGTCCATTTTTAGAGCAGCTGAAATGAGGAAAGCAATAAGGCCAGGGGAAGGGCAGTGAAGTGAGGAGAAGAGTGAGCATGAGAACAACATGGACACCTAAAAGAAATCTCTCTTATCACTCAAAACAACAGAATCCCTAAGTTCAAGAACTTAATAAACTATTGCAGAATTGCTGTGCTATTCAGTTGTGTTTTCTCACATAAATGTTTGCATGTGTTTCTAATATGAAACTGAGTAAACAAACCACCCACAATATGTTTCACCATAATGTTATTCTGTAAGAAAGCTCTTCAATTCTAGAACGTGCTGGAGAGGCATGAAAACAGGACACCCTAGGGAGAGAAACTGACTTCACTGGGGAACAAAAAAGAAACAGGTCACAGCTACTTGAAATACCTTGTATCCTTGAGAAAGCTTTTTCCATATTTGGCCCACTAGAAGATAGGATTACTTATAAAACTACTCACCATCAAATGTGAAAATTGCAGTCTTAAAAAAAGTTAGATTGGTTTCCCTGGTCCCATTTTTGCACATCTACACTGGCATTTCTACTTACACAGAGAGAAACACATGCTGGAGAACATGCTTAAAATGTACTGCTTAAAAATAGTGAAGATACTTTGTCATCATTTGCCTTGTATGATGCAGGAATAACTGCCACTACCAAAGTGAGGTGAGACCATACAGTCCTCTGGACTAATTCAAAGGAACAAACAAACCAGAAAGATGTTAAAAAATAATTGCAGGCTCAGCTGCTTCCTTCAATCATTCTCCTAGTGAATGTACCATCTAAATAAGCATTTCAAACTCAGTAGGTAATTTTTTTTCAGAAAGTAATCTCATCCGCTGCATCTTGATATTGTGCCACTTCTCTTGGTATGTACCAGAAAATTAAAACTTCTCTGTGCAACCTGCTGCCTAATTCTCTGAAAATCAAAAGAGACTTTCATCCTTTGCCTTCTTATGACTCTGTCGCAGAGGAGGTCATCTGTCTTTATTATGTCATCTTTAGCTCTTCAATTGAATTTTTAAATGAAACATTACAATAAATACTGCATGGGAAAATTGGCTTTCTATAGCTTGCTATTCTCATTGAATACACAATTAGGCACAATCCTTACCAGTACTTCTCCTATTTTAAGTTTGTAATTTTAATTAATTTTATTTGTTTTCTCTATAAACAATCTATTTTTTTGTCTCTGCTAAGCAGAACTAAAAATATAAGTACTTGTCATCTCTACGGCAAAAACCTGATAACATGAAATCACAGAATGGACAAGGTTGGAAGGGAGCATAGTGGATCGTCTGGTCCAACCTCCCTGCTCAAGCAGGGCCATCCCAGAGGACATGGCACAGGATTGTGTCCAGATGGCTCTTGAGTATCTCCAGTGAGGGAGACTTCACCACCTCTCTGGGCAACCTGTTCAAGTGCACCCACACAAATAAAGAAGTTACTCCCCATGTTCAGGTGGAGTTTCCTGTGCATCAGGTTCTGCCTGTTGCCTCTTGTCCTATTGCTTGGCACCACTGAGAAGAGCCTGGCTCCATCCTCTTGACACCCTCCCTTCAGAGACTGATAGACATTGATGAGATCCTCTCTCAGTTGTCTTCTCACCTTACCTTTTTCACCCCCTGTGTGCTCCAGGAGCTTCACGTCTCTCTTGTACTGTAGAGCCCAGAACTGGACGCTGTGTTCCAGTTGCAGCCTCACCAGGTCTGCATAGAAGGGCAGGATCACCTCCCTCAACCCGCTGCCAGTGCTCATCCCGGTGCACCCCAGGATACCTTTGGCCTTCTTAGAGCACAGCTAGCTCATGGACAGCTTGCTGTCTATCAGGTCCCTCAGGTCCTTCTCCATGAAGCTGTTTTCCAGCAGGTTGGTTCCCAGCCTGTACTGGTGCCTGGGGTTGTTGCTCCCCAGGTGCAGGACCCTGCACTCACCTTTGTTGAGTTTCAGATGGTTCTCCTGTGCCCATCTCTCCAGCCTGCCGAGGTCATTCTGAAGGGCTGCACAGCACTCTGGGGTATCGGCCGCTCCTCCCAGCTTTGTGTTGTCAGGGAACTTGCTGAGGAGGCCTCTGCCCCTTCACCCAAATTATTGGAGAAAAGCTAAACAATACTGGGACCAGTGCTGAACCTTTGGGGCACACCACCCGTGACAGGCCTCTAAGTAGACCCTGTGCCACTGATTACTGTCTCACCCTCTGGGGTCTGTCATTTAGCCTGTAATTATAGTAAACTCCTTCCATTAAGAAAACAAACCCCTGTAATATATACAACTGGTACTTCTGTTGGTAGGAAACATCTTTCTTCTAGGCTAGCCACTGGCAATCCCAAGCAGGTATACCTCACAGTAGTTACTTATTCAGTCAAAATCCCAATTGTTAATTCTTACCAGATGTTAAACTAGACTGCAGCATCTCATGACTAATCCATTGAGTCACAGATGACAATCCCTCTTACTCAGCTTAAGCAGGAACATATCTGAAAGTTTAATGCAGGGAACAACTATCCTAAAAGCCTTCAGTACTTTGGGGCTGTTTAAAATAGAGTATTACTTGTCCAACAGCTCATTTACTGGTTTTCTTTTTTGTTCTACTGAGAAGAATCACCACTTTACAGGAAAAATACCTAAGTCTGTAATGACAAAGCACTTGACTAATGGTTCATTTGTTCCAGTGATAAAGGACATCAGTTAATCTGACATTGTGTTTTCAGCTTTCTGTTATTGATTTACACTTAACTTTAAGAAACAACAACACTTATATTCCAGTATTTGTCCCAGAGCAGTCAGTAAACAAGTATAGCATGGCAACCATGTTGTAGAACTCAGAGGGAAGTGGTGGTCATCCCACTTGCAGTACTAAAAAAAGGTTTAAATCAGCATCCAGATTTTTTAGGCTGGCAACTAAGACTACAGGAAAGACAAGAAAAAACACTGGAAACACCTAAGTGCATGTGATAGCTAGAAAAGGGAAAAAAAGCAAAATAAATAACAGTCTCTAAGTATTCAATAATATATAAATATGATGTAGTGTAATTTTGAGTTGCTGTTTAGTATGAAGGTAATTTAATGAAGCAAAACAGGATAAATTGAAACTAGAGAAAAAACACCACAACAGCTGTTAGGAAGCAGAGATGTGCCAGCATCAAGGCATAATAAACACCAGCCACGAGCGTGATCATACCATTTACACTCTTTTTGAATGAAGACAGGGAAAATCGGGAACACTGTGAGTTACTCATTTTTGTAAATTATCCCATCATTATATGGGAGAAAGCTGATGTAAAGCTGAAGATCTAGAAGCACAATTTTTCCTAGATGACAAGGTACGAAAAAGGCTCATCCTTTTGTTACAAGATAAAATATTCTTCTGCCTCATTTTATGGGAAAGCAGTATGTAAAAACGTCTACAGGTTTAGGGGTTTGTTCTGTAGGACAGTTACAAGTTCTGACCTCTAAGAAGCCAATGACAAAAGTCCCAGTAACTTCAACAGCCCTGGAGCAATTTGGTCATGTACTTAGTAGCACTTCACTTAGTAAAAACATGCTACTGCCATGTCTTGCCTTGTACAATGCCGTGACTGTTTCCTCTACAATGATTTGCCAGCACTCACAGAGATAACCATTCAGTATTGTAAGTTCCCTGGGATGACAGACAAGAGAAAGCAGAGAGCTCTGAATGTGGCAGCAGGCTAAGTAAGGTATGCCTGAAGTCTTGTCTTGGGTGGTTTTTTCTTTGACAAATGGGCATATCAAAGAGAAGTTCTCTTCCTGGAAAACATTCCATAACTTTAGACCTTTTGCTGCTCAAATGCAAAGGTATCAAAACAATATCTATGGCTCTGAATGACCATCCCACCATTGTCCTTTTTTGACAGGATTTAGGTTTTCACTAGAACACAGGCAGCAATGCCAAAATTAAAAATTGTGATTTACATCTTTCAAACAAAGATGTAAACCACATGACTCTTTCAGGAAGCTAATGAGTATTTCTGCAACTTTAAACAAAAGATAAGTGAAAACAAATTTGCAGCACCTTAGAAACTATCACAGCACATACACAATTTTATATATCTTTCATAGCTGCAGGGAGTTTTGATAGGAGGAAGCCAGCGTTCTTACAATTGAACATCCCAATGGACCAAGGACCTGTGGATGGGTGAATCTGCCTGAAGCATGCACTGGAAGCAGCAATCCTCAGAAGATTATCAGAATCTCTACCAGATTCAACTGTCTGCTCTGCTGAGAGAAAGAGAAGAAAGATGCACAGAGGACGAAGACTGCAAGATGCACACAGAAGATTTGCTTGAGAGAAAGAGAAGAAAGATGCACAGAGAAAAGTTTTCTATCACTAGACATGTATGAATTTTATCTACATGGATGAAGACTAGATATCCAGGAGACACGCTGCCATGACTGATTTGGGGTCTTCCATCCTTCAGGCAGTGCAAGGAATAAACTTGGGTTTGTGTTTTAGCAAAATCTGTATTTCTCTGCAGCTTTCCCAAGAAAGCTTATTCCTAAATACTAGGGAATTAGGAATTCACACAGACCTAGAACTGGTGCAAAAGATAATTCTGTAACGATGCTATCTTTACTGTGCTTAATACAATCAGTGGAGCTACTGCCTGTTGTGATACTGGAGAACACAATGTGATCACTTTCTTTCTGTAGGTTTGCAAATGGACATTTCACTCTTTCTGCATTTCTTTCCCTTTGCAATGAAAGGAATCAACAGGACATCAGTGACCTAAAAAGGCAGCAGTAATTTTACATAATTTTTGATTACAGAGAGTATTGCCTGAGGAAAGTCAAAAGGCTAATGGTCAACATGTTTTCCTGGCATAAAAGAATCCCCAATAAAGTCCTTTATGTGTTTGGTTCAAATCAGACACAAATTCACATCTTACATTTCACCAGAATCCTTGGTACCTCAGGATATAAAGTCTTCTGAAAACTATGGTTTTAAGGAGACAATATTTTCTGGAGAAGAATCATTTCACCTGAAAGTAACAAGATATTTTTTGATATTTGCTTCTTAGAGAAAGCAACTCATTAGCAAATCACAGTAGAAACCTTGTGTGATCATCAACAAAGTGTACTTAAACTAGCATGAAATAAATGCCAGCATTTCAGTAAGTCCTGTTTTCATGCAGACACAGTTCGAGCAAAATATCTGATCTTGGTAATAAATACAAAAAAGAAACCATAGCAAACACTGGTGATTAATTTTTTTAAATGTAGTTAAACCTCTACTAAAAAAGTTAAAATACTGTATCATATTTGTACCAGAAATTGAGGTAAGTACTGTAAATATCATTAATATAAGAATACCAACATGCAAAAATATTGAGAATGCCTTCTGTAATGGGGTTTGAATTGAATTAATAACATATTAATGTCACCAGTGATCACAACCGAGTTACTAAAGTAAATCTGAATGTGGCCTAGGATCTCTTAGTCTTCTCATTACAAAATATATTTGCTTTCCCAAGAGATTGTATGCAATACTTCTATTCCAAAATAAATATTATCAGTCATTCATAGTCCCTTAATTCAGCTGGGTAAATAACTGTAACCTTGTTTCATGGTACACAGACCTTTCACAGAATCTAGTCCAAAGCAATAAAAAGGAGGACAGACACTTCATTACATATATTTCTTTCTGCCTTCACGAAGACAGCATAAGAGTAAACACACAAAAATCTTAACCCTGGCTGAGGGCACTCAGGTGTCATTGGTAAAGGTTGTAGCAGAATCTGTACTGAAGAGTTGCATCATGATGCCTTCTAGAATTATGTTCCTCTAGTTTTTCAATTTGACTTGTACGAGAAAGTAATGCTGAAATGTTTCATGATTCTGAAGCTATTTACTGTATTGTCTGTACAGAAGAGCCCTACTCAGCAATTGGGTCACACAACACTAAGCATTGTAAGAAGACTTCAGATGTAGTGTCAAACTCCAAGCTCTGCAGTCTGATTTGAACTTAAATCCTTTAATTTCACTGCTCTTTATCAATATAAGGATCCTTATTATTAAGGAAAATCAACTCTTTTCCTAGTCTGGGATTAAATCTAATTATTGGCTGATAGCTAAAAGCAGTGAGCACTTCAAGAGCTGTCTCCTTTGGAAGCAAAGGTGCTGGTGATTCCCCTGAGAGGTTTCTACCCCATGGTCAAGACTGAGCAGGTGCTCTGTGATGTCCTGGTGGGTGGCAGGTACCCTTGCACTAATGGGGGCACTGAAACTGCTGGAATATACAGGGCTTTCAACTCTTGGGAATGGCTTAGAAAAATCATGCAAAGAAAACAATGGATGAGGACCATGTGATGCTCTCCAGAAAAATATTTGATAAACCAAAAGCATGGTTGTGTGGGTAATGGATGTGTCTGAGCTTCACCTGACTGCAGTTGGGCAACTATTCTTTTCCTAAGCACGTATTTAGTAGGTGCTAGCAGAAACAGGAGACAGCACTAGACTGTCTAGAGCACTAAAACTTTTGATCAACAAATATGGCAGCTCTTACATTCTCATAGAGCTCTGAACAGCTAATATACCCCATCACAAGCTTTAATAATCAGAAATTATAATACTGGGATTTAGAGAAAAACTTGAGTGTTATAAATAAGGCTATTACATGGGGATACGTGTTAATTATTGGCACCATACTAAAACCACTATGCTGCTATCTCAGTTATTTCTGCAGTAACTTATCCACTTTCCAGCAGTGACAACCTGCAATGATGGATGAGGAAGAAGGTCCTGAACTTAAATTGAAAGAAATAATAAATAAGTGACAAAAATAAGAGCATCTGTACTTGTCCAGTACTATATTGTCTTCATTTCTTCTCCCCTGCCACATTTCCACTGACACGAGGAGGTAATTTACTATGCCAAGGAAATCCATGTCTGCCTGTGCTGAATTACTGCATTCATATTTCTACTTGTTTGTAGAAAACTAAACTCATAAGTCCAGCTATGTAGATGAGTCATACAGGCTGTCTTTCATTTTACAAGGCATCTTTAAATACCACTCTTATTTAACTTGTACTCATTACCATCAGCAAGCAATGTGTGTGCCATACTATCCTAATTGCCAGAAATTCGAGCAAGTAAATCATTAAAAGGTTAAGTTATTTTTCATGCTAAATTTAATGTACAGTATTAATCAACTTTATTTCATTATTATGAGTAATGCAACATCCTATAGTCAAATCGATTTATAATTATGCCAGATCACATGGCAGGGGGGAAAGAAGAACAACAAACAACAGACGGATGTCATTTCTGCTTAAATTCTCCATGTAAATTACAAACTGTTAAGTCAGACAGGGCTTTCTTTGCAGAGCACAACATCCAGATGGAATCTCACCAGCAGAGCAAGAACTGAGACACATCTTTGTCTCAACATTTTAAAAGCAAAGTAACCAAATATCTTGCAAACATCACCCAGCCTGCTTTATATTTCCCTATTTGATCCTTAAGTCTGCTTTTTGCTATTATTTCTGAACAGAAATCTTTGAGACAACAGTGAAACAAAGCCATCTTGGCAAAAGTTGAGACACGCATGAGACAATTTCATGAGTTGCTGACATCACCACCATAGGATGGATCTTATTGTCCAACATGGACATCTACAGAGGTAAATCTTCAGACACAATTCTGATGAGTGGTGTGCACAAAGCATCCTGCCAGCTCCTCCAAAATGAAGTTCTGTAACCACGAAACATCTCTTTCATGTGCTACTTACTCCAGAANCAAGAAACATCTCTTTCATGTGCTACTTACTCCAGAATATTTTATTCTAGTTTAATCCTGCTGAGTATCAGAGTACCAGTGGTAAATCCAGAGTCCTTAACATATATTAAACTGCAACCTGTCACCTCCCTGAAGCTGGGAAAGCAAGCTCTTGGGTACCTCTTCCAAAATAAATGACAGAGCTGAGTTATCCCTATAATTTGGAGATACAAAGAGGTACAACATTATACATACCAACTACATTGGTAGTTAAATATACTACAACATATGAACTATGAAACTAGTTAATGGGAAATATTTGATTGCTCATCAATTAGTCAGAAAACTCTGACTGCTCTAAACCTACCTCTAACAACTCTATTGCAGATGCAAGTTGATCTAATTTGGTTCATCGCAATGAATTTGATTCAAAGTGAGGTTTCCATTTATTTGTTCTGATAGGTTGCTTAGCATTAAAAAATGCTCTTAAGAATTGCTTGTAAGTCTGCTTTCATGCTATTGTAGAGAAGGTAACTTCCTAGGCACATTTGCATTCACCTTATCTCTGCCTTGGATGCATTAGCCATTGTAGAGAGTTATACTGCTTAATTAGGGAGAAGAACAAAATATTGCTTTAGAATAGTTATACAGGTACAGTGTAATTTTCGTGTAGAAAAAAAACCCAAACACACACATATTCCAAAGACTCATCTCCAAAACAGTTTTGGCAACCGCCCTTTATCTCATGATGTATTTTGAAATGGCAGCTGCTGGCAGGAGAGATAGATGTTATATTTTTATCCTCATAGCCATAAGTCATAGAGTTTGTGTGTTCTTTGCATCACCAGAAATCAACCTTCTAGGATGTTCCAGATCCCACAAAACTTACAATTGTTAAGTACATTATAGACTACACACTATCAAGATAAGGTAGAAAATACTTTTCTTTGTATTATTTTATGTTTTACATTGTAAAATATTATGGGAAAATGCAATGAAGCAGAAATACGTAAAGCAAACAAAATTTATTTCTATTGCAAACATATGTGGACCATTCATCATTCATTCTCAGAAGGTTAGCTATGTTTGAAAGCTATGGCAGATAGCATCATGGAATATCTGTTTCAGAACACTTTTCTGACAAAGTATCTTAAGTCAAGTGGAACATGCACATGTGTGGTTGCATGGCTTATTGATAAATGTAAAATTAGGTTTACATTTATGATTAAACCCAGAAAATATACTTTCAGGAAGAACTGGAATCACTGCTTTTGGTGAGATATTAAGCTGAACATCTTGACAAAAATAGTAGTCAAGTCATAAGACTGGGGAGAAAAGTGCTGTCAAGAAAATGGTGAAAAGACATATTTACCTTGTGCAACTGATAGTATTGCCTGGCACCTACTCCTCCTTGCTCTTCTCCTGTCCATAGCACCAAGCGCAGTGTCCTTTTTGGACGAAGTCCTAAAACACAGGTTTTTATATTGTTTTTAGTATTAAATGCAGATATATTTTGAGCATTTTTTGCATTGGTCTCCAGCTTCCAGTGGATGAAAAGCCTGTATTTCCACAAACCAAACACAACCTATATCAAGTGTGAGTTTTTCTGTGAAAGACTGGGGTGTGGGGAGAGAGCCCACATGAGGAAGGAGTGGGCAGTTGAGGTGCTGCTGCCAGTTGCAGTAGCACAAGAGAAGCACATTTCAGGGACATACTGAAAGTGTCTGAAAACCACACCAGAAAGTAACTACCCTGATAGATTTCTGAAACATGTGCTGCTGTCATTGTGGTGGTCTGCAATAAGTAATACATATCCGCCCGTAGCAGATCCAAATCAAATTTTCATGAAAACTACCATTGCTTTGTCATGGTTAATTTATTACAATTAATTGAAAATGAGCTGCTGGATTTTTATGAGAAATGTTTATCCATTTCAAGAACTGAGGGGCTATGTAATATAATTTTGCTTTTTATCAGAGAAATGAAAAGCAGCAATCTGTACTTTGGAATCTGAAAGAGTCAGCTGCTAAATGTATGCACGACTTTCTGCAACAAGGCGAACATGAAGCCATTTTCTATTTTGCTATGGTAGCTCAATCAGAAAGATAAGTTCTCAGATAAATTTTGAAGCCATTTTTGCCACGGCAGAACTGATCAGATAGAAGTTGCTTCCCTCTATTTATTTGGTTGTTTCTATTAATAAATTAATACATTGAGAGAAATTTAAGAGCATGGAAGAGCAAACAGATAAAGAAAAAACTGTTCTCTGTGCAGTGGAATGCTAATCATGTTAGAGAAAAAAATAAAGAAAAAACATGAGGAGATTATCACAAGTGATAAAGTACCAGACACACTTTTGTGCTGAAGAGAAATAATATCAGTATCACTGTCAAAACTTATTTCATTTCCTAACTGAAATGGATGAAGACTGTCAATAGACTTGACCTTCATTAATTTTCTTTTGACACAATGAATATGATCTGCACATTTCTTCTTGAAACTAGCAATCCTCCAAACTGAAGGCAGAATACAGAAGGAATACCCCAAATCTGAATAAAAGAGCTTGGACTTTGAAATATTTCATAAAGAAGTGCAACAAATTTAAAGGTGTGTTTTCTGAATGTTGATCTGTTGACTGTAAAC